>JAQFZQ010001051.1:0-22917 GCA_034696005.1 Glomeris marginata
AATCTGTCCTTGAAGTTCTGGAATTTATTGGCAGGTTATTAATCACTTCCTGATCACCGATATATTTTTAATGTGTACATAATACTTCAATCTATTCCCTGTAATTTTTCTGAGTTTGTTGTTGATGTTTGCTGGACGTGGCGGATTTTTAAAGTAACTGCTACAGTGGAGGCTGCAGTGTATGATTCGCTCAGCCTCCTTCCGCCTTAAATTAATTATATGGTAACATGTTTACACGAAGTGACTGATGTCATTGAGTTCCTGGATTTCCTGGAATAGTCATTAATGGATTTTTAAAAGTGGCCATGGGAAATAATTGGACATTTTGTGAATATTTCAAAATTGCCATCATATTTTTCACGAAAATGTTTTGTTATATGTTATATAGTAAATTATATTGAGCTAGAATTTGAAGATTTGATTCTTTGAATGTGTAAAATGGTCATGGAAAAGTCATGGAATTTTACGTTTTTATTGATTGATGCCCTGACATATCTATTTTATATGTATAGGTATTATAGATTACAATTTAAGCAATCATCAGTTAAAGATTTTGAGGGGCTTTTTAAGTTTCTAAAACAGAAAGTTAATTTTAATTCGGCATGTTAAATCGATAAATTAGTATACATTTTATTTATACATCCGCAATAGGATGCGTATTTTAAGATCTTCATGACACGTGTTTACACAAATAAGGTTTGCAATTTTGAAAAGTTTAAAAATCTTTCAGATTCAGTGGACAGCGTAAATTTCCTGGTTTTTGTTAATGAAAGCACGTTAGTTCTCCAAGTGCCCGCATGAGGGCGCTTCCAGCAGTCAAAATTCCCAAATGCGCAGTTGAAAGCACACACTTTTTGTTATGTTCATAACGAATTATCCCCATCACTAATCTATGTAACTTATACTAATATAATACAGTGTGGAATTGAGTGTATACAGATTTATAATTAACACACTTATTAGATGAAAAGCACTTGATTGTTTAAATCGTATTTGGGGAACTCTTAATGACCTCTCTTAATGACCTTAGGGACCATCCATAAATTTTGTTGCATGTTATGACTTCAGTGTGTTGCCCTTTATGTAAGCGATATACTATATATCACATATTATTAGCAAAATTTTTTATTGGTCTTTGAATATTATATATAAGAGGTTGTTATCAAGTATTATACCGGTAGCTATATTTGTAATGATTTTATTAGAATTGTGAATTGTTAGTAATAGTTGAATAAATTTCTGAAAGGTGAAATCACGTTAGGGGCTGTGCATAAACGACGTCCTCAAAACCTTCATACAGTTACAAGATAGTAAATATAATTTAAATCCATGTAGCCTATAAATGTGTGGCATCATTTGTAAGGGAATGCCATTACTGTCAAATACCAAATGTAGATACTTAATAAGCCAGACAACGTATAATATAAAATGCGTTTGAAATTATTTTGACTGGGATATTTATTATAGTAGGAAGTCTTAGTGAAATGGCGTTTCCTTTTTTGAAATATATTTTGGCAGCCGCCATTTTGTCACTGGCCCACAATGCATTTGCGGTGCTTATACACGCGATAAAATAGGTTGGCAGGGGGCTAATGCGATTTTTTGTCGGCAGGGGTCGTGGTGCCCAACACTATTACGTATAACCTTGCAAGTGTGCCAACTTATCACTTCCTTGGCCGACTCGATTACGCCATTATATTAGTACTACATTATACATGTATAACATATACTGCAGTGCAACCCGCATAAGTGGAACTACCTTAAGTGAAAAACCCGGTTAAGTCGACACAAATTATATACCCTGAAATTTTTCTGTTATCTAAATTCTGTCTAAGCACTGTAATTCATATCACCACTCGTGGAAACCTGGAAAATCTGGAATACCCTGGGAATTCAGTTTTTGCTCCAAAAATTTCAGAGAAAACGCAGGGAATTTGCTAATTGAATTATATACCAAACCCTGGAAAACTTTGAAAAATTGTTATAACAGTAAAACATGTCCATGGTAGAATCACAAGTGACTGGAATAATTCATTATTCTCCAGCTATATTCTACGCGCTGGATGTCTTCGGAAAAAGGATTAAGAAATCCCCCTTCCTTCTATTGTCAGTTAATTGCTTGACAAAAGGTAGAAGGGGGATTTCTTAATCCTTTTCCCGAACACATCCAGCGCGTGGACTATATACAGGTTTCCAAATAACATGGAGAGGTTTCACTGTGAATAAATAATATGCAATTTGAATGTGTTTGAAATAAAAATTGTTTCGTAAAATGTTTGCAATAATATATTTTGCATATTTTGAATAAGAGCTCTGGGAAACCTGGAAAACTCAGGGGTATTATAAATGGTGATCACAGATTGGTTATCAAACCGTGAATGTCATGGTGGATCAGTTTTGCATAATTAGTGCTAAATGTATTGTTATAATTAGAAAGAAAATTTGAAATGGTGTTCCCATATACAGGACTACTGTTTATATACTTTTCATGTTCATTCGTATAACTAATAACTGACAATCTGTATGCAGATTGTCAGTGATTAGTTTAGTACCAATAAATACGTACATTACTAAGAGATTACGCTACTTACCGTATTGGTAGAGCCAATTTTATATAGCATTTGTTGTCTTCTGACATATTTATGTTTGTAGTATACAGATTACAAAAACAATTACCAGTTATAGGTTTCGGATTTTTTAAAGCTGCCATCAGTTTGTGCAAACTTAGTACCTACTAATTTTATTTATGAATATCCACATTTTCAGATAAGTTGTAATCTGTGTTTGCGATTCTGAATGTGGCGCCACCTTGCGGCAGTAAAAGGACATATACATAGTTTCATTTTACCAGTGCCTATAGTTCTTAATTGTTAGGTACTTGGGTATATATTTACCCTGTTCCAATTATAGAATCGACCATTTTCAGTGTAAGCAACTCCCATTGCAAAGATGGAGGCTGTAGTGAGGCAAATTATGCAATCTGATTGGATGAAAACAAGCTTTCTCGCAAAGGACGCCATTTTTCGACTGTTTTTCAGTCATTGTGGTAGAATACACTGACCTTATACCACTGATATACCATGTTGTTTCATACTGTGTTACTCTCACAACCAATGGGAATGCTGGAATCACTCAATACAGGATATTGCTGCGGACTAGCGTAGGATATCACTTTAGACAGTAGGCCCTATCACTTCAGACATGCAGGTTCTACTATCTATACAGTAGAACCTGTGTATAGTGGAGTGTAATAGACGTAGATGTGTACAGTGTGTACCCGTCAGAATTGAAATGGAAGAAATGAAGGGAATGAAATTCGTGTTGGGATTTAACGCGTGCAGCGATGCGTAGCGGCAAAAATAGGACTACTTTTCTTATACTTGTACTTTTCTTATGCTATATACCATTCACACACGCTATAAGGTAAATAGAATAAATGGGATTGAAGAGAAAATAAAGAAAATAAAAAAAGTATTGCAGAACTGTATATACATAGTCTTTGTTGGAGTTACAATCGGGGCAAAATGTGGGCTATTTAATTCGCTTTCTGCTTATTATTCTCTTACCTCGTCATTATTAGGATGATGATTATTATTTTTCGTAATATTACTGGTCGGTCGGTGGGCTTTTCATGCAGCCATCTTGTTATTGTGTGTTATTGCCGAGTTGATCATGTTTCACGTTTTCTACTTCATCTTTTCCTCCTCGAATCATTTTTCTTTTCATGCTAGCTTTCCCATTCATGGCATTGTTATGCCATTGTACCACTGACTATAGGAAAGCGAAATTATTAGGCCATCTTAATTAGCATTGTGTGATTTATTATTACCCCCACCCCTGGGCTTGGGGTTGGGGGGTTTTGAAGGTATATAAGCCATAAGGGAAACGAGGGGAATTACGCCCCTCTCCAATCTTTCTAACTTTCCTCCTCTCAAATATAAATCATTGATTTCCAAATATGCTTCACTATCAATTCCTTCAATTCTCTGTTGCTATATATAGGAATATCCTAAACATCTTAATATATTCGCAATATTATAGCTACATAAATCCCAGATTGTGCAATTTGGAATTGTCTTGTCCTTAGATCTTGTCTTATTTATAAAGGAACCAAATTTAATTATGAATATACGAATATTATTACATGGTATACTATATTATAATTAGCAATTTTGTTAGTTAACTGATCTCATGTAAATATCAAAGAGTCGAAATTTATAATTGGTGGAGTAGTACTGCAAAACTTTATTATCTATAGTAAGAATAACAATATACTGATTTTGTTATTAAACAATTGACTTACCTTGTTCTACTCCTTATTTTGTTTAAAACGCATTTAAAGTGCTAAATTTAAACTATTTTCACATTATAAAATATTAGGAGTCCAGCTGACAGAAGTGTTATTACCTAAACTAATTTGTGTAAAAATAATTATTCTTTTATAATCCTTAAAACTGCATGAAAAGTATATTAAAATATTGCTGCTCTAAAGAGGGTTTTTGCCATAAACTGAAATGTAATATGCTTTGATATAGATGACATGATGACCGAAACATTTCAGTTTTTATGTCTGCAGTGAATTAATAAAGACCGGTGCTGCACAGCTATATTACATTTCATTTTTTATACTAATTCTCTAATTTGTTGGTTTGTATTTCTCTATATAACTAAACACATGTGGAGCACTTGTGTTAAAAAATTAACATGTCTATTAACGAGGAAAACATAAAGGCCGAATGTCATGAACATATTGTACAGTAAAAACAGTTGACTATATCAGGTGCGGAAACCCAAAATCAGAAGTGATAACCGACCAAATTTAACACAAAATCCTAATATTCTCCTGCCAGGAGACCCCAATCGCGGTGACTGTAACCGTAGTGGTGACACTAACCGAGGTGACACTAAACGGTGTCCCACTGTATTTGCATTCACGAGCATGGGGGGTAGCCCTAGTAGATGTCAAGGGTTGGTTGTGCTGGGATAGTGGAAAGTGGCGCCCTCTTGCGGTGCGGTCGTTCATCTGCCAGTTGCCCATTGAACGATAGGTCGAGGGGGTGTTGGGCGGAAAGGGGATCGGCGTTTCGCGCAGTTAGGCCTAGCGATCGAACAAGTGGCAAATAGGCCCCTCCCCCCAGCTCGCTACGTTAGGCTTAACGCCATTCGGATAGGCTTAACGACTTTTACGCTCTCTCTTCAACGACACTCGTTAATCCGACACTCGATGGTGACGTCACTTCCCATTTTGCCCATCTCGTAGCAGACGACGCGGCCGTTTCGTTATACGCTTTCTGCGCAAGGCTTACGTTAGGCCTACTTATTTCTAACCTTTGCAAATTCTTGTTTCTTTTACTTTTGCAGATCCCATGCCCGTCCTGGAGTATTGCGACGCGTCCCAACAGAAAATGATGCGTATCCAGGACCTGGAAATTGAAAATAAGCAACTAAGGGAAACATTGAACGACTACAATGAAGAATTCAAAGAAGTCAAGAACCAAGGTAAGAACAATATATCTATCTCACGTAAACCACAATTGGCTGAAACAATGTTTAGAAATGACGTTTATATTATTTGCGAAAACTCTATATTGGGAGTCCATGTGCAGTGTTTAATGAAAATGACCATTTGGATCGTATTCACAAATGGTTTACGGTGCGCCACCTGGTATCAGAAGTGAGAAACATTTTGGGAAAACTTGGACCTTGTACTATATCAGAAAATAATTGAACGTGCATATTATACATGCATTCAATCTTGATAATTATTTATACCTCGAATCAACTGAAACATTATATTATAGCTAAAAATTTCCATGTTATGTAAAATTTGCTTCATTGGGCCCCAAGATCAAATATTGAACTATATATAGTTCAAATACACTCAGGGTATTTATTATGTACATTATGTTACATTATGTTTGAATGTGATGGATAAGCGAGAAGTAACGGAATTGTAGAGACTGTAAAAATATTAACCCCTTTCTAAACCCCGTTGGGGTATGAAATAAACTATACAGTACACTCAGGGAAACCTGGTAAATAACAGTTTTAGAGGATCCTTGAAACTTTATTCCATGTGTTATAATTAACTCCATGTTATATCATATCTGCATGACTTCTCATAAAACAGCATATTACATGAAATTCATTTATTGCATTTGCGAATTATTTTCAACCTTATATAATATGGGTTTACATGCAAATGTTAACTTTTATACATTGTATTGGCTGCATGTGTGCATATATTTGAGAATTTGGCCTCATTTCCAGCTGAAATTTTAATGACCGGGATTTTTATTTTGTTGCTTCACACGATTTTTGGGGAAATGCATTCTATATAAATATATCCTGCATATTACAATATGTTATCCAATCTTGAAGCTCAATAATGACGTGGAATATAAAACTAACTTGAGTGTGCACCAGAAAGATTTGAACTGTTGGACAATCAGCAGTCAAATGTGATTCTTGATGCCTCATTTGCTCCGAATTGCATTTTCCCCTGTGAAATTTGCTCAAACTCCCATATTTCCATATTCATATTTGCTCTTATTGTTTCCGGAAGTATTTTACACTAAATTCACAATAGATAAACTTTCAAAGGCTTCTTCACCTCCCATGCACATGCAGGATTAAAAGAAGCATGCTATATATTTATGTACCTCGACTTTTTGGAAATTTAAGTAACTATATCACTTTTTGTGATACCGAAGAATTGATACATTTATAGTTCAATATAGATTCATTTTCATGTTGGATGGTTTTTCATACTACATGACATTCTTCAAACTGAAACAAATACAAATAAAACTTTCATTTTAGCATATTGGCGAACCTCCTAAATTAATTACCCCCTCGAACCGTAAGTGTTAATAACTTTTTTTACTAATTTCCACAGAGATTTTGTTGCAACAATTGCTTTCTTCATTGTTTTTCTTCGTGTAGATTAAATTTCAGGGTACCTTACAAAACCATGTCAGTTCACCTTTAATCAGCATACAAATCTCTGTATATAGTAATTGCTATGAAACACCTTTTTAATCTAAACCTCAATGACCACTAATAAACTACATAATGATGGAGAAAGTATTTTGTGGTTTTACATATTGTATCCGTTTTTATATCAACTTGATTACAAACATATTAGACTTCATATCATTATAATGATAACACATACCGGTGTAACAAAACCTTGTTGACCAATGCATAAATTGAACATTGAAAGAATCAAGAAACTTGTAACTCCCACATATATTCAGCTAATTTTTTTATTATAAACTCTCCCCCAAAATCGTGGACCAAATTATAATATAATCTCGTTTCAATCTTAACCTAAATATGGCTCCATTATATTTTCATGGATAGAGAATAAGCTATTGTATAAGCATTTTTTTGTAAAATATATACTCGGCCTACTTTTTTAAGCCTACTATCTGAAAGTCTGCAATTTAATAGATTTTTTTATACGAGTATGTCAGGAATTTCAATTCACCCTTATATTTGATGGGTTTCTGATCGGTAATTGACCAATATTGTGGGGACTGGTGAATACGCAACGAATCAATTTGCCCTGCCACCTACCTTTCCACTACCACATTGGATATAATAATGTAAAATTATGTTATTTTTTGTGTTGCACTATCCATAAAATTGGACTCCTACGTTCATTTTTCTATTGTGTGACTATATATTTTAGCCCTGGGTGGCTGGGCTAAAGTTTGGGGTCAAGCCGTTATTTAAACTCTGCGTCATCGTCTCCATATATACCTATATAAATAAACGAACTCATGCAAGCTTCGTTATAATTATAATTTGTCGCCGCCTTTTTTAATTAACTTCGTGACGAGTTCTTATTATATGAAATCACCTTGTCGGTGCACCCTATAAAGCTAGGCCTACTTCATCTATTAATATTTCCCCGTTTTTATCCACAAACTTCCCTATCATGCAAACTAATAAAAGTTTTTTTTAAGCCACCCTTTAATTTTCATACAAAAAAAAATTGTTAATAGCAGCAGAATCAATTTGAAACCATGAGCAATTAAATTTAACTTTGAGTAATAACAAGAGTAATAACAAACTAATCGTGATTTCAGCAGATATTAAAGTTAATGGTCAAACATGCAGTGCTGTTCAGAAAAGTGAATTCAGCAATGGAAACACAATTATTTATAAATTTTGTAATAGTTTGATCCCAACACATGCATATAGTGGCTACTTCTATGACAGTTCTCCGGAAAGTAATAGCCGTTTTTTGTTTTAAAATACAAAGCAATTGTAATGTGAAAAGTTAATTACCAAAACGTTTAACATGCATCTTAAACTATTTTCTAAAAATATTACTTATATATGTGAATGTTTTTTTGGCCCATAGGAAAAATTACTTTGCATGCTAAGGTTCTGTCACTTTGCCATCAGGATTAGCATTGCGTGAGGTTTTGCTTCGTTATCCAATAAATCAATTGTAATAAGATGTTCCCCTTATCGTTAATTGCTCCTCTGAGTTTTATGAAGTGTCCGAAATGCCTCCAAATTTAAAAGTCAAATCTCCATAGAATTTAATGTTAAAAAAATTACGCTTAATTTGTCCGAAATTCAAAGTTGTGCCGCGGCTTATCGAGAGGTTCGACTGTTGTAACTTTTTTAACAATTTTGACAAATATTCCATTCGGGCCAATCATATTTGTGTCATCATATCTTTAGATGAGGATACTTTTCAGAGTATGTTCCAAAACCGTGTCAGTTCACCTTTAATTAAGGTTCGATGCTTTTCCATGTTGATGAGACGTTGGAAGAGAATTAAAATGGGGGTGATTGGGGCAGTATTGCAACAGTCGAGGTACATACACCCCTATATATGGGGATGTGTGAAATGGGAAAAAAGTAAATGGTATAGGGTGAAAATAAAAGGGTGCTATAGTGTGCATATATAATTCGGTTGTGCGGATGGATATTTTTGCATGTGGGAGGGAGGAATGCGACGTTGAATAGCTGCAAGAAGCTGTTAATTGCTCTCCAAACTGGAGATAGGACATAAAAACGATGGCTGTTAGAGCCGAGCTAAATGAAATTTGATTCTCATTATGGTGGCCATAATGATAATGCTCTCGTCGACTGCGAATTCCTGCTCATCAATTGCCCGGAAAACGGCGATCTTTGCCTAATTAATCATCCAGCAGCGCCCTCTTTTATCGGTTCGCGTTTTTATTATCACGCACCCACCCCTCCCAATTTTCTTCTTTCCACACATTATTTACTCGAGCTATATAGCTTTTCATGCCATGCTCACTCTTTCGTTTCGCCAATTAACCGATCTCTTCACGATCGATATCAAATTATCCTCTTATCTCCTATTATTATTATTACTACCTATATACCCTATGTATGTATACATCTGCATATATGCAGATAACTGACGTATCTCCCTTCCTCAAACTTTCACAATTAACCAATTTCCGGTGAACTGCATCCATGCACCTGTATATTAAACTATATTTACCAGCTGTTTTACAAGTCTGCATGTTTGGTGCAATATTAGTGTTTAGTAATAAAACAGTCATGGGGTTTTTGAGCTATAGTTATTGAGCAGTTATGCGAGTGTTGCAGTGAAGTAACAAAGTAATGTGGGTAAGCCCACATTTAATCAAAATGAGATAGTGTTAAAAAGTTTAAGCAATGATCAATATTGATTATTAAATTATTTATGTTGGTTTCAATCATTCCTTGTATTTATAAAATCTAAATTGTGCTGATGATTGTATAATATGCCATGCACCTAATAAAATGCAAATGTTTGCAAACTTCTAGCTATATACAGCTACATTGCATAATATTAGAAAGTTGTGGATTATGAGATGTAGTGGCAGGGAAGAATGTTTATAACTTGGGGATGGAATTAATTAGACAATTGAACAATTGAACATTAAACCTGTATATTATATATGCATAAAGTTGATGCCAAAGTGCACTTTGTAAACCTAAAGGTGAGGCTAGAAAAAATTGTGCAACACGTTGCAAAAGTATATAGAAAGTCGTGAAAGTTGTTGCAGAAGATTAGGAAATTGTCTGTATATATGTATTGATTATAGGGCCATGCTTCATTAGTTAATTCATCAAAATGTGCAAACAGATTGACTCACTTTTTCTAAAAAGCAGTATATCTTTTAACAATGAACAGACATAAAAACATTGAGGGCAAAAATAGTGGAATACCTTAACGAATATGAATCGACAATACGAAAACGTTTAAAACGATTCTCGGAAGAGTTTGGTAGCAAAATGGGTGCAAGAAACCTCTCTGGGAGTCAAGAGACGGTCATCTCGGCATAATCTTCGCAAACTGACAAATGTAGTTTTTGGGAAATGGTTTGATACAGCTCATATTTATGAAACTATGTATTCCATAATACTTGATAAGTATATGTGTCCGAAACGGTAATATGTAACACACTGGCCGGTTAGTTGCTTTCAAGCCTGCATACCTAATATGATGCCATAGTAAATGTACTCCTAATTAAGAAGCAACGATGAAACATGAAATCATGTTGCATCGCAACTGCGTTTAACAAACAAAACATAGATTAGTTACTGAGGAACACATTTTACCAATCATTAACCCTTCGGTTAACCACAAATAACTAAGAACCGGTGGCTAATGCGTAATTGGATATTATAATGTTACGTACGTAAAGGGTCCATTGCATAATCGTGTAACGATTATTACTCGGTCCACTTTTTAATGAGATTTTGCGTTGAAGAAAATGCGCCGCGGCTGGTTACCTACCTACCTGCCATTCCACTGTTTGTTTTATTGGAGGGGGCTAATGTAATGAAGGAAATTAGTGAATTAGTTGGTTCCCGGTTCAACAAATCGGTGGCCATTTTAATTTGCTCAACGTGCTTTCCTGCCTACCGCAATTTTCCTCTCCCAATCACCGATTTGCACGCTTTTTCTCACCTGTAGCTGCTTGTTATTTTTTGTATTGTTTTCTTTGCACATGCAGCAAGAAGTAAATTTCTCCAAACCTGCTGCTGCATGTTGAACATATAAGGGGGGTTTATTTGTCCACGTGCCTTGGTCGTCACGCTCACGTGTCTATTGATTTTTCACCAACAATTTTTGTCCCCTCACACACTCTTTTAACTCCCCCCCTTTAGTAGTGCTCTTGTAAAATAGACGTTTATACCGGCTGGTACGAAGGTTGTAACTGCTTTTCTGAGGGTATTTACTTTTTATGTGCCTCATTTACGCGGGCAACACTTTGATATAAATGGGGAAAAAAGTCGACCCAATAAGAGCCGCCTTTATAAAAGAAGTTGCTCTTTGTGTTGCATGCGATTCTGCTGCTGCTGCTATTAGGAGGGCAGCTAAAAAATTGGCCGTGGCCCTAAGCGAAATCGGGTATTAGCGGGGCCAACACTAATTATCAACGTGTAACGAAAGGGAGGGGAAAAAAGCGCCCTCTATCTCCCGGGGGGACAACTTCTTTCTTCTATTCTCCCCGTTTGGTGCGCTGTTTTCTTTGCGACTTATCCGGTTCATCCTCGTCAATTAAAGACATTAATAAATTACCCATCTTCTTATTCTTCTTCTGCAATTGCATCAACCCCTCCTTTCTTTTATTACCCACAATAAGTCTCCAATTTTTACCATTAAAACCTATAATAGGGCAAATTAGTTCGCATTATCAAGAATATTATCCATGTAAACACTAAAATAAATAAACAATGAATTGAAAATGTGAATTTAATCTTATATGTTGCAAATACAATGAAACCTGTGTATGGTGGAATCTGAAAACCTTCCACAAGAAACTGGTTTTCAAGCATATAAAGCTATCTATGGTCCCAAAGAGGGTAGTTTTTCCACAATGGACAGGTTTCCACCATAGACAGGTTCCAACCATAGACAGTTTCCACCATAGATAGGTTTCACTTTCACTGTATTATATTGGATTAAACTTATTTAAAAGTTGTGGTTGCATTTATTAAAAGTTTTCAATTAAAAGTTTTCAATGTATTGTCACCAAATGTAAAATATTACCAAGAGTGATATTACTCATTCGAACTTGCAAAACATCTAAGGTGATATAATTGTGAAGTGCTTGCAAGTTGTGAGTTATTTCTGAGCAAATTATATCAATGTTATTATTTTGTTATCATTTTTATTCTCTGTCATTGTGTATGAAAGAGATTCGACTGTATTTCGAAATGAGGAGCTTCTTATGAGAAAACAATGCAACCTGGGAGTTGGCAAAAGTATCAACTTGGGCAGTAAATTATCTACCACATCTGTCTGGCATTAATATACTTATAGTTAAGCATTGGAAGAATGTGCTGCAATGCAATGCAAACATTATTGTTTCCAGTTTAATCGTCTGTCAGCAGTTGTGTATAGCCCTGAACCTATACATAGACATGCTGTGCACTGGAAATTTAGAAACGACAATTTTGATGCCAAGGAATTTGGTGGATTGGCATACAAATTTTTTGGCACTCGTATCTATAGTATATTAGTGTGTTGCATTAAGCAATTACAGTCAGGCCTCGATTTTAGCGAACTCCTTCGTTGACAATTTTTTAAAAATAAATTGAACTCTTCAATAGTTCGATTGAAAGCTTGTCACAAAATTTGAAATTTAAGGATGTAATCGTAAGTTATGTTTCCTTATAATTCTTATTCTGTCTTGGTTTAGTATTTAAATCAATTGCAAATTATTTCTGTTTCTGCCTTGGTTAAGTACTTTATTGGTTTATTGATTTAGTATTTTCTTCAATTTGCTAACTAATTTGGGGGTTGTTACGTCATTATGTTTACTATTTTAAAACTACTATTTGAGGTCGATTTCCCAATTTTTAGTCTATACATCACATTACGCAATCTTTATTTCGATAAACTTGAAATCCAGGTTTGTTCTTGTTCATTATTTATTTATTAGATTGGGTAGACTCGTTGGCTGTTTAATTACCGTGCTGATATTAATAACGCATTTTAATTTCAATTTGAAGTCATCGTCTGCTGGGTTTTTCTTTTTCTCTGTTGGCCATCAACATGATCAAAGGGATTCCGACATTGGCCGATGGCCCTATTGTTTTCCCACTACACTTATTACATGAGTTTCTTGGCAAAATCTCGCCACGCCCTTTTTTCACCTCCTCCAACAAGAAAAAGAAGGAAATTATTAGTTAATTTCCTTCGTTTCGCCCCCCGTCGACTTTTGCCCTTCGTCCGAATAAAAACCACATTTTTTATTAGATTTTTTGTTTCTCATTCTCAAATGCACATCATACATAGGCTTGGAAAAATAGCCTGCAGCTATGGGTACTGGAATTCCCTTGCCACTGCTCACCACATATTTATTTTCCACTGAGTTATGTATGTGGTAATTGACCGATTTCTACAATTAGTATGGAGGCCAAAGTTAGACAAAAACTGAAATTTTGTTTGGTATAAATCTCACTCACATGACGTCATATATCTAAACATTGCATGTTTTAAGCCAATGGTAGCTTACGTGAAATAACAGGGTTCATGCCACTCAGGGAAACCAAGGAAATCTGGGGAACTCAAGGAATTTAGATTTTAGTCTGCAAATTAAGGGAAAACTCAGGGAAATTTATATAAATAATATGCAATTTGAATGTGTTTTAAATTAGGACTAGTTTAGTTAGAACTAGTTTAACATGAA
The DNA here is from genome assembly GCA_034696005.1 of Glomeris marginata. Classification (NCBI taxonomy): domain Eukaryota; kingdom Metazoa; phylum Arthropoda; class Diplopoda; order Glomerida; family Glomeridae; genus Glomeris; species Glomeris marginata. The sequence goes on from JAQFZQ010001051.1 coordinate 13,689, forward strand.
AACTTTGCTAAGCATTCAGGGAAACCTGGAAAACTCAGTGAATGTAGATTTTATCTAAAAGTTAAGTGGAAACTCAGGGAAATTGATATGTAATTTCAACCTGCATAGAATATGCTCTGGAAATTTTGCCTAAGCACTCTGGAAAAGTCAGGGGAAATGGTAATTACAGATTGATATAAAGTTATATGATCAATGAATAAGTCAAGTCCTACTATATTGTGACGAATGTGTCTATCAGAAACGTTATGATTAGAAGTCTGTTGATTCATAAAGAACTATAAGTATTAAAATGTAACAATGTCCAGATTCTGATGACGTCACAAGGTGGACGTAGTAAGATAGTTTGAAATTGTAGGCCTGTGATACATTGTATGTGGGCAAGTGGAAGTGAATGACTTTGCGAATTACGAATCGATTATGAGTAGGATGATGATGAACCGGTAAATAGAGTTGGAGGGGCTGGCCTGGTCATGCCCCTTAAACACACTGGGTGTCCCCTGTGTAGCCCTTAGAGCCCCGTGCTGCAAAACCCACAAAAACCCCGACTCACTTTGTCCTGTTTGTTTTCGCAATCATCGCCCCTTCTCCCCACAACTCAAACCACTATATACCTGTCTTCCTTTTTTAAACACACCTTTCTGTGGGTGGAGTTTACCTTGTATCGATACGAATCGATACACCCTTTTACAGGTGTAAACGCACCTCGTGTTACGAACAACCAACCCTTTCATTCCTGTGTATCACAGCTTATCTAAAGTTGTCTCACAACTTCAATATTTTTTTTCCTCCCAACAAACAAGTTGTCACATATAGTATGTTGTTGCCTTCCCCACATTATGATGATGACAAAGTTATTTGTACTCGAAAATATTAGGGGGAGTTTATAAATAAAAGCTTGTAATAAATCGTCATTGATGGTGAACAAATTAGGAAATTTATATTTTAAAAGTGCCAGTTTCTAATCATGCATATTATGAAAAGAATATCTCTAAACAAGTTTTCAAACAAGTTTTTGAGACAATGAATTCATAGAGGGCGTTGCTGCATAGCTATACATAAATGTTAAATTTATCACCTCGAGCAGACCAAAATATATTCTTATAAGGGAACTTCCTTAATATAGGGAGCTGGTTTAGATAGAAATTCCACTACAGACTATATAATATCTTTCGAATGGACACATACACCTACTGCTTTAGTGATAAAGACTTTACGGAACTACATTGTTTTGTGTATGTATATGCTTATCCGTACTTAAAATGTGAATGGAGTTCAAAGTCCAGTGGAAAATATAAGGTCTTCAAATGGACAAAAAAGTTAAGAAATCCTCAGCTCATATGCATAGAAACAGCACAATTTTAATAACGTGTCCATATGTTTTGGTATACGACTTCATGCGCGACCAACATCAGGTCTGGTTACAACTACAGCAACTATACAAACAAAATAACGATATAGTGATTTGCCACCAACCAATCATCATTGTTATCAGCTTGAGTATATGGAGTATTTATTGCCGCATCCCACCTGTTGCTCGCTTCTGCATGGTTCGTTCGTCTGTGTTGAATTTCAGAAACTAATATTGAGTTGAAAGTAGAACAAACACGCAAAAGACCAACTTGTCTATTGTTAAGTTAAAGAGCAACCAATTCAGTGAACTTCTCTGAGAGAAAACTTGGGCACGAGTAAAGTTTAAAATAGTGAGCGTGCATACAAAACGAAGCTGGACAGAAAACACAAATGTAAACACTGGAACAAAAATGCCCCTTGTCCACTGTTCTCACACAATGGTCACTTGTTACTTTTTTGGACATCTGGTCACAATGCCCAATTGCACTTTTTATAACGCCAACAGTCTGGTAGAATGACTGATTTCTTCCAATAATTAATTGTAAAGGATAAATAAATCTGTATATATTGTTTTGTTGATTGTCTTCTTGAAATTGATGTGGGTACATTTGTTTTTGTTTCAGATGTGACAATCAAACAACTGAGGGAAAGGATCCGAGAGCTGGAACACAGCATCGAGTCCGCAGTCACGGTAATTTTTAATATTAATCTCCTTATTTGACGTTTAAAATCAAGAAAAGACCAAAGAAACAACATTCGTTACTCGTGGGAGATTTGTATTTATACTGGTGGGAAATTAAGACGGATTTACTTTTTCTTTCCCTTTCCTTATTTTTCTTTTCTTCTCTCAATCTGATGTCATTTTTCTTTTGCATGTATAATCTACAGAAAGAGAAGAAAATTACACCGGTATATAACATGGTATTTTTTTTTTCTTAAATACTCGTCTCTCATTTTTCTTTTCTTTTTCTTTTCTGTCGTGTTGTATAGCATTTTGTGCATGCCATTGATTAGTTGTTAACGCAAGAAAAATCCCTTTCGGAAATTTTTGGCAACGATAATCCCAGACATGACTGAATAAATTTCTCGCAAATTTCATTTGTGCTACTTATTAATTACGTGGCGTTTCCTCCTTCTTTTTCATATGCTAGAGTCTAAGAAATGAGGCTTTTATCATAGGAGAGCATCGGAAGGAAAATCGCGAAATTTTAGATTGCATGCTATGTAGCGGGCAATCGTAAAATAAATTAATGCACATATATAAAACGCTGCAATATCCGCATTTTCTTAATCCCAACTCTCTCGCAAACTTCTATATACACAATCACGAAATCATGAACCATTTTTGACAATCAACCAGTATATCAGCTTTGACGAAATTGCATTCCAAAACTCAAACAAAAACCCATCCACTTGGTCCAATCTTGTTTTTTACCCCCCTCAAAATTGCTGTATGGGGTACACTAATGAAGCTGTTGCTGTTCTGGCTTTTGGTTCTGTGCTAATGACGTCATCTTACATATATATTACAAGTCTATTGCTTGGAATTCACTGGACTCTTGCTGCCTTCAAACTTAGGTATTGGTACATGTGACAGAAAAGTTTACGTTGAGTGGTTGATGTGACATGTACTGTAAAATATCTAATAGAAACTGGTCCCAATAGTGCCAAGTATATACAGGGTGATTCACCGAGGCGTTGCGGTGCTAATAACTCTGAAAGATATCGCAAATAAAATATAAAAAGTAGTGTAACATGACCTGCACATTAGGGGACATCGATCATGTGTGTTTTGGTGACATTCGAACGTTCCATTGTGGTTTTCGAAAATCTAGAATCCTTAATATACAAGATAGAAGGGTAGTGTAAATTTAGGAAATGAACTAGTAGACATCTTGCAAATACCAAACGAAATCTGACGGAGCTAATCCCGAGTTATTGACATCACTGCTGGGAAAACAACAGTACAGGTGCCACAAAAAATTGAATGTGCTCTTCAAGCGCCTTGTTCGAAATTGTGCCCCATCTTCAACGGTTCAAAAGTTAGAACATGGATGACCTTGAAGATGACGTCATAGGTCATGTGCGATATGATTTTCTGTACACAGAGCTATCATTTACCATTTTAAATATACGTATTTAAAAAATGACCAGACTTTTGCCGTACCCTGTATATTAATAATCTTCTATGGTATTCTCACCCAAAAATGTAGCAATAAGTTTGAGCTAGAAATTGATAGGAGAGAATCCTGCATCGGAAGCTTATCTAAGCAACTCCAGGTGGCGTATTTTCATTAGAACTATAACGAATTAACTTTCGAGGATCTTCGAAGTTGGGTGTATGGCTAGAGTTGACAGAGAAGGAAATTCAGTGTATGCTTTACTGTGACATATGGCAGACGACGTCTTTTGCCAGCTACTTGTGCAGGACAAAGAATGGAAGCGAATGATGAATTCCAGTGCATTCATCGGTTTTCATGTATTTAAAGACATGACGAAGTGTTTCCACTTGCTTTTTTACGTGTCCCCCCATCATTCCTTCCTATATACTTTTCTTTCTTCCCATTTATGCACGTATTTATAAATAGTCCTGAGAGGTAATCATCATCATACACTTTTTTTACCCCATCGTTTCCTTTCTATTTTGCTCTTGGTTGTGTGTTTTTCCTGTTGGCCTTTTCAATCCTTATTTCATTGTTGGGAAGAGATGCGTCGATTGCTTAGGCCTACCGTGGGCCGCTATACACCTTCGAAATTTGTCTCTTTGGTCGCAGTTTCGGTCGGTTCCCACGTTATTAAGTGGGTGTGTAGTGTATTATATATAGTGTATATAGGGAATAATAGATGATTATTGGTGGACAATTTCAGGCGCGAACGAAAGAGCGCGAAAACGAAGTGCAGCGGTTGTGCGCCGACCAAGATCGCCATCTGCACGAACAGCAGATGACTTTCTCCAAGAAGTTGGACGACGCCGACAAACGGGTTACCAGCTTACAAAGTGGTGAGTACACCAGCATACACTGTAAGAAATAACGGTATGGTAGTGGCGTAAGTACGTTCTTTAAAAGGGATATGCACCTCAGTTGCACCCCGGGATCAGAACAAATGATTTTGTTACACCTGAGTTAGAAGTGATGTTCCTCTATTCAGGGGTGTATTAATGCACCCAAAAGGTGTTACTCTGTGGACATCACGTGCAAAAAAAAACACCATTTTTTATACAGTGTACCTTTCCAATCGAATTGCAGTCAAGCCTTGATAGGCACCCACCGGTGATGGCTTAACTCCTTTCATGTTGCCGCTGGTGTATTAAGTTTATTATAAGTTTGACCTTGTTTGAACTGTCAAACTTTTGTCACTTATTAACAGATGTGAAGAGCAATTCATAGCAAAGGGAACAAATTTTTACTGTCTTACTCAGAATGTAGGAGTCGCACCGCTTATACTGACAATGCAAATGAAATCAATACAGCACACTGACGGCGCCAGACAGCTGGTTGCGTAGTGCTTAGAGCAATCGCCTGGTACCTCTGCGGTCCCGGGTTCGATCCTGTCAGTGTGTGATGGATTTTCTCCTGGTACTCCGGTTTCCCCATCTGCTAATTAACTAGAATTTCTACCTAGGGATTCAATGCGGGCCCTGCAAAGTGCGCATTAAAAATGCTTGCGTCCTACCCCAAATATGGGTTCAGGTTAAGGACGTTTGCGTGCAGGATTAGATAGTAGGTGATAGAGGGCTCCTGGGTTAAGAAGCCAGAGGGTGTATAGAACCCGTTATAGCACCATTGCCCGATCTTTAAAAGGCGATGTTTTTCCTATGGCCACGATAAACTGTCACATGTAAATATAATATTTGTAAAAAATAGTTTAATATGCATGTTAAACGTTCTGTTAATTAACATTTGCCATTACATCAACATTTAATTCTTAAATAAAAAACGGCTAATACTTTCCGAATGGCTTACATACAATGCGTGTCGCGCAACAACGGACACCGAAACTTACTCGGCGTAGTCTTGCATATACAGAGCATACCAGAGCCCACCACCACCTCTTAATACGTAGGGTTTTTTGTGTGTGAAATTGTCTTTGTGAGTAGGACCTATGTGTACGTATGGAAACTGGGACGTGGTTCGTTGGAGTGAGATTGATTTGCATGTGTTGGCACGTGTTGGTGGTCTCGCCAAAAAACCTGTTGCCACGTGACCGGAGCGAGTGAGGCGGGTGTCAAGCGGGCCACTGACCAAACTCACAAATGAATAATACCTTATATATATTAAATTGGACAATATGCACTCATGCACCGGATGAAGTTATCTTTTGTCAGTCGGCCATCTTGCGAGACAACATGGTCTTTGCGCGTGTCCAACTCGTGCAATCTGCACTGATTCTCTATTATTATTATTACCATTTTTATTGTGACCGCACGTATGTATACAGTGTGCACTCCGAGAGCTTTTCCGGTATTACATCTTCTCCCCCCTATATCAGGGGTATTTTTTGTTAATTTTTTCTAAAAGACGCCCTGCCGTAAATATGCAGGAGGGTTGCTGACCCATCAACAGCATCATGATGATGATGCTCATGTTGATGTTCGGTGTTCAGTATTGGTTGTGTAAGTGGGGTGGCAGACGGTTGTGGTGCTCGGTGATGCACATACGCTGTGTTTGGTGACTGTAAACGGTGTAAGTAGTAGTACACCAGCCACATGGCTACCTTCAACTCCGTTTGCAGACAACGCAAAGTGCTACTACTTCGCAGTCAACTTCGAACCTGTATAGGTCTGTAAAAACCTTACATACATACAGTATACGACCTTAACATTAAGACTACTGTGTCACTTAGCAGGGTTGATACCACTTATTTGAATTTTAGCTAGAAATTCAGGGAAATTGATATAAACATACAGGGTGTCCGGAAAGTCTGGTCTTTTTTCTTTGGTTAAAAATAGCAAAAAAAAAGACCAGACTTTCCGGACACCCTGTATAATATGCAATTGCAATGTGTTTGAAATTAATTTTATTTAAAAAAATAGTTGTAATGAAACTAGTTTAACCTGTATAGATTATTTTGCTCTGGAAATCTTGCCTAAACACCATGGGAAACCTGGAAAACTCAGGGAAAATTGTAATTACAGATTGGAATAATGCCTTTTGGTATTTTTCAATTCTTCTAAAATATTAGTGAAGAAGTAAAGTCACAACAATTTATTGTATTTAGTGTGAAATGATACTTTCTCAGTAATTTCAGTTGCTTAAAAAAGGTTCTATTGAAAAATTGTTTTGTTTAACCGAATTGTACTTATTCACAATATTAAAACCAATTTAATGCTGTTAAAATATGATGTCAGTTAATTAATAATGTTATTTATAATCAAGCTCTTAATTGTGAAGCGAGCTTAGTGTATGTTTATAAATTGTTATAATGGACTTCAATGGACTTTGGTGGACTTCGAAAAAATGTGCACTATATCCGATGCCATTATAACCGAGTTACTGTATGAATAAACAATTTCAATATTCAGCAATTGATATTATTTATTGACCTTAAATTAGCATGAATAATTGTTGATAATTATTGCGAAATAGTTTACATGAAGCAATTTCAATGAGCTTGGATGAAACTGCGCCATCTAGTGGATTGCTGATGTAATAATTAAGCCAGCAATTTATTTTTCTATGTATGTATAAAAAGCAGTTTTTACCAATCTGAAAAATGGTAATACATGCAAGTTTATGGTGTAATTTCACATGCGGTGGATAAACTGAAATCTTTAAATTCGCGAGTAAATGAACTTTTTGTGGGAACTTTTTGAAAGAAATGGATTCTTCGGTTCTAGTTTTGCAAGTCATTGTTGACCATAATTACAAATGATTCTGTGTCATTGACAGACAGCTGAATATGCAAACACATGCGATATAACATTAAGTCTGTTTTACATATTATACGTACGAACACAACATTTTAAATTTAATTGAACTCTCTCATCCTACATCCAAACGTTTGCATTAATTTGCATAAATGCTCGAGTCGCTCCTATTTCCAAATTTAATTATCTAGGTCCATGTTATAATAAGTTTTTCGCGTTGTACATTCGAGATAATGAATTAAGACGTGCTATTTGGGGGAATTGCATTATTAACATCTTTGCTGGGAATTATGACAATTTTTGCCTGAAAAGTTAAACACAATGTGCAGCCATTTTATGTTGTTCCATTTTTGGATATTATTTAACCATAAATACAAAATATTTCCACCCTGAATCGTTTATGTAATCAATGCCACTAAATTACTACATATTACAATACAGTAGACATTGTGCAGTTATCGATTGTGTCCGTGGAGTGGAGCCACAGGACGCTGTGCATTGAATTGCACTTTTCTTAGCTCCGTCTGGCGGCCGATCGAGGCAACTGAGAGGGGTGAAGATGAAATTAATAATCGTTTGCATATAAAAGCTTATTATTCGGAATGAAAATGATGGAGGGAAAGTTTGGAGAAGAGATGCGAAAGGGGGCAGCACTTGAAATAATGCATTGGCCCCGACAGGAGTTAATAATAATAATGCATTTATATTTTTTCTTTGACTTTTTCTTTTGCTTTTCACCTTTTGTTGTCCACATATTCCCATGCAACAGGTAGACAGACAGAGAATGATAAAGATAATGAGGGATTATAGGGCGATATAGTGAATACAAATCGCCTTAATACATCATCGTTGCCACTTTCTTTTCTATTTCCCATTGCCTTTTCATACTTATTGTTGTTATATTGTTATTGTTAGTCATCGGCGAGTCTTTTGCCAATTGGTGCGTCAGGTGCATGAAGGCAAGGTTACAATATATGAAAGAGACAACAACAAGTGTATATAGTATAAGAAGAAGAAGAAGAAAGAAAAAAATGATACAAGAAATTTGGGTCCCGCCCCCAGGATAAATAATAACGATAACAGCAATGGGTGGTCATGGGGAAATCACGTTCAAAGCCCTGTAGATTGAAAATTTCTATCTCATTTTGTCTATATCTTCTCCTTGGTGCAATGTTTTCCAGTGGCGCCACCAAACGCCAGCTGGGCAACTAAAATAGGGAGATATATTAGGTGATTTTTGCATGCTTGTAACCTTGCAGAAAAATACTATAGTTTGTACCATAAAATTGCAGTTACGGGGAATTTTTATGAATGATAACTGCAATTTTATGGTACAAACTGCATTATTTTTCCGTGTTATAGGGTATCTCCCATTTATTACAAATGTTTGGCATCACTGTAATTCAATTTCTTCATTAGACTGCAAAGTATATGTTTTAGGTAGATTTATTTCTAAATGCAATGTAGCATGCCAATGGTGGGATATTTGAAGTTTTATTGGACATCAATGTTTTTAAAAACTTCAATGTACTGAAAAACCTGTATATGGTAAAAAGTTTTTCGGTCCCTTGAGTGTCCACCATAGACAGGTTTCAGTTTTATTTGAAGGTTGAATAAATTATTTAATAATATATTATTCTCTAGACACTGCAAAATATGTTTTTGTTAGAATTATTTTCAAATATTTGAGTGTGGTAAAATATATTTTAACAGTTCCGTCATTCGCCACTACTGGCGCTGGTTGAAAACGAGCCTTGTCCCTATAGGTGCATTGATGCGCTATTGCTTGTAAAATTCCCAAAAATTAGTCAAGATTTTGGGTAGGTAGGTGACGTGCGTGGGACATGATGCACTTTGTATTTTCGATGACTCCGAACTACAATGAGTCACCGCAATTTGCGCCATTCAATTTTGAAGAAAACCTTGAGACTGCCATCAATGAGCTATATACTTTGGTTCAGGAGGGGCAAGCTCGCGAACCTAACCGACGCCGGGATTACGTCATCGAAC
>JAQFZQ010001052.1:0-22917 GCA_034696005.1 Glomeris marginata
ACACCATTCAACAGGCAGCGCTACAGCAGCGACACCAGCGGATTTCTCCAGGAACCTTCCTCAGAAACTTGTGGATATAGCTCATGGCTCAAACGGTCTTTATATGACAAACTCCACATCCCACTGATCAGTTTTGTCGCCCTCTTCTGAATCCTCTCTAAAGTTTAAATATCTTTTTTATAATATGTCCAGATTTGCACACACTATTCAAAATGCATGCGTCAAACATGCAACATGACTGAAAATGTTTCAAATGTGTTGATATAATTATTACTGAAAATAACTTTATGCTTTTTCACGTATAAGAAATTAGTTTAATGCAGATTACAAATTTATGAAATAACTGTTGCCATGCATATAGCAATGTTGTGCGATAACTGTTCCATCTAGCCCATTTAATGGTTTGCAGATATTGCTTGCCAGATCCTTTACATTTTGTTGTACCTCTACAGATGGAAATGATACTATTTGTGCAACAAGTAAGCTTTTAATACAGTTATTACATTGCTATCTGGGCTTACTCGGCACTGGCCGTTTCTGATTGGGTTTTGGTCACCATCGGTAATGGAGATTCCTTCTCCAAAGGGGCTGATGGGCTGGGACGCTGGTCCATTCATGCATATCGTACCATCATGGTAGGAAATGGATAGCACTGTTTGTGGGGGAGATGTTGGTTTCGTCCAGTTGGCAACTTCCTAATTTTATTGCCACTGGCTTCTGGTCCCTGGAATGATCCTACATACAACAATATTATGTAATTTGAATTGCACCGCATCTTCATTCTGTTGACATATGTACATGCAATTGCAATAAAACAAACCATTTTAATAGACGCTTAATTACCTTTATGGTTTCAGTTGCTCAAACAATAGGTACACCATGCATATCAAAAATCTGTATGTGAAGCCCGATAGCATAATAGCCAATTGTGTGTCATAAAATCAATACCCATATATATACGTACAAGTTGTAAACGATAAATGTTGTATCTAACTGACTGTTATTTTTGTGTTCTATTTAGTCCTATGCCATTTAGTGTCTTACTGCATGTAAGCAAAGAAGTATCATGTATACAATAGAAGTTGTATATAGGCTATACATTTTATAAGAGTGATTGACGATGGCTTTTATTGCATGTATTTCTATGTCAATGACGATATTCATTTTTTGCATCATCTCTAATGAATGGCCTACTGCATGAAGCATCGGTATAATTACTACATGCCAGCAGTGTCTTATCTTGACTTCTCAATTCAGAAGCTGGCATAGGGAACGTACAATCGATGCGAGCAATTATTTATTACGATGACAACACAATCATGCAGAAGAGAGAATCAATCTTCACATGGTGAAGCTGGTCTGTGCAATGCAGGTAATAATAATAATAATAGTAGTACCATCGATTTAATGCAAGCTAGCCAGTATATTATACCCAGTATCTGCATTGTCCAATATAATATTGTATATGCGATATCATTTACAAATTATTGTTTTATAAACTAAATATGCATTGTAATATTTTAAACAGCGTTCATTAGTTCCGAATCCATATCATTCTTGTAAGGTTGCTCAACCCCGCAATAACTGGACATCTGACTCATTGGGAAGCAGAACACAACTGATGATTTAATACAAAACCATTCCTTATATACTTTTAACAACATGTTAAAGCGCCCTCTATTAGTCACCACAATTCTCATTGCATATATGCAAAATAAATTTCCCATACAGTTGATATGTAGTATAACAATATGAAATGTGAGGAGTTATACTTGTAGTTTACTTGTTGGCAGGCGAATAAGGGTTTATAAACCTTTCAAACATTTTTTATTTGTTTGACTTCAAAGCTTTTGATATGTATACTATGCAATTGAAATTTTTTACTCATAGTTGCGATGAAATGGGCAGCTTTTAATTTCCCCAGCCAGCCATCTAATGTCGATAGCCAGCGACAGGCACTTGATGGGAAACCTAACAACATTATGCTCGTGGGAAATATTGAGCTGACTTCAACGTGCCTCACATAAATTAATATTCCTTTCAGAATTCACCTCGTCCCACTTTATTTATTTAAAAATGCAAATCTGGTTGAATGATATCAATAAGCCACAAGTATTAATTGTGAGGTTATTATACCGAGCTTCCCTAATGAATCTAAACATGAAGAAATTCATTAAATAGGCTACTGTATTGCTCTGAAATCGATTTTAATGCTTGAGGAATAAGTAGGTAAATCTTAACATAACAGTAAATAATTAGGCACATGAATATATACAGGGATTATTCTGTTGTGATAACTGCTGGGGATGGAACAAATTCGGAGTCTAGCTATCAAATTTTGCATAGTGTTGTCAATCGCAATGACGTCACAAATGAAGCACTTTGGCGTGAGTGCTTAGAAAGACACTTTTGCCTGAATCACTGCTCAATGAGCAAAGCAATTTGGGTCAAACGAACTAAAAATTAACGATGTTCGTCATAGTAAAACGCTGAATATCGCAAAATACGCCTTAAATCTATTTCCAGAAGCAGTTAATAAAATCAGTCCACTTCCAATTTTTACGATTCAATTATCTCTGACTATAGGCACATCAACTTAACTCACATATCGTTTTATAAAAATTAGAATCTACAATTAAATTTATTGTCTTATATGGCATGGGTTGATACTATTGTCCCCACACCAATATATGTGGGTGTGGAGAGTGGGAACAGGGGACTTTAATTTACTTGACTCAATTTCTGTCGGAAATCGAAATTGCTGAGGGAATGGTTCGCTATATAGTTGTATAATCCCTCCCTCTGATAGCAACTACTTTTAGTGTTGCACTAAAGTATCGGATCCGTGTCCAGTGTGGAGTTTGGTTGCTATGCAACGAGCAATTCACGCCAGACCTTATTGTCAGGAGTTCTCTAGCGACGCTAATTCGATATTTCTGAAAGGAGGAATGAGCCCTGGAATAAAATATAAGCAGAATTTGGGCAGAAGATGACACATAGCCAGTTCGATGTTTGTCATTTTCTCAAGAGGAATGTGAATCAGATGTAATATGCGCCGATTCACATACCTTTACAATCATTAAATCTGAAATATGTTTCAAAAGTAAAAACGTTGGTGGTAATATTAAATTAGAATCACTTAGAGCAATTACTTAAATTTAGTTAATATAGAAACTTATAGGCACTGTACCTGTTTATTTAATGATCATATAAGATGCTGACATATTGTGTATTCAGTGAATCACATTCTCCAGATTATATTAGCAGTCAATATTGTATTATCATGATAGTAGTCCCTATTGCAGGATATATCCTTATTGCATTTATAATTTAATGAAAAGGCTGACGAGGAAAGTGGAATCTACTTATTGATTAATTAAATAATTAAATATTAATTTTTACGTTTCACAATCTTTCCTGGAATGTTTGCAATTTGCAGGGTCATGTAAGTGTACAAACGCATGTATTATTCAAAGACACAACTATACTGCAAGGAAACAAAAACCGTTTTATATATGATATAGATTCGCGGAGTGATTTTTGTCGCTTCACCATGCATTGAATGCATAAAAAATTGCTTAATGCCTATCCTGTTACAAATAATGAATCATGGGGTCATAAATATTAAACAAATTTACGTATACGTAAATATTCTAAACATAACATTAGATTTGCATATTCTTCAGCAATGTTTCCTTATGAATTTAATGTACATTTCAGTTATTCCATAGACTGTATAACTATCAAGCATCTTGCATCAGTGTCATAAAAAGTCATGCATCTTCAATCATATAAGTAGTAGTGAAAATAATGGTACTGTGAACACGAAAAATGCCAATAGACGGCATGATGAAAATGTGTTACCATAATATGGTACCTATACTGTATACGTATAAAACTATACCTTTGTGTTCAAAATAGGAAAAATTTCAAAAAGCATCTGGCACTAAGGGTTAAAGGGATACAAGATTGTGCCCAGATTGAATATCATGAGGTCAGTTTGATTTTATATATGTTGGAAATTGTGAGTTTAAGTTTGTATTATTGGGCGAGTTTCGGACTCTGTATTGTGTGTCTCGGAATTTGTATGTTTATATTAGTGAGCTACAATGTTTATGCTACAGTAGCCTTTTAAACTTTTGCTTGTGGGCCCCGGCCAGTTTTTATTACCAGTGCTGGGCACCACATCAGCCAATGAAATGATGGTTTGCACAACTTTGCAGTTATATTACGCTCTTGTTGGGCTCATTTTGTATTCAGAACGAAAATAAATGTGAAGCTAACAGTTCTCGAGCAGATATTGTGAAAGGTCTTGAATTTCTTCAGAGTTTTGTTGGTTTGTGCTGTGGAGAAGAACTTAACCCACCGGAGAAGGCTCTAGTTGGGTAAACTAGGGCAACCTGTCTCTGAACAATATATATGAAACAAGCCATGAAAGTTTGTAAATTAATACAATAATTCTAAAGAGTGACAAGTCCATTCTTTTGTTTTGAAAACAATCAAATGCATAACATTGCATTCTGCTTCTAATATTAACTTCGCTCACAAAGGAGACCATTAGATGACATATGACACACATGTACGCCTACCTTAGTACATATTTGTATATTTTGCAGTGTAGTTCTATGTATATAGTAGTACTGTTGCCATACATATGAACTGGCCTCTGGCTTTTATATTCATCCAACTGCATTTTGCCCTGAGTTGACACAACTCGCGCCAGAATAGAGACCAGACATATATATGTGTCAAAAAGGAAATTGAACTGCCAGTTTGCACTCACTCTCGTCGTTTCCGGCACGCTGTGAGAGAGCCTATTGGAGCACCATTTTCACTCTTGTCATGTGACCGCAATCACAATCGGGATGTCTTCATCGGCGATCAGCAGAAAAGTTGAGTGAAAATAAATTTTACAGCCGTTTATTCAACGCATTGAGACGTTTTCCAGAATTCACACAAGGGATTTGACTTTATTTGCAATTCAGCTAAGGTACTCATGTAATCAATCAATAAGAGACCCAAAGTAAAATGAAATGTTAATAAAATTGCATATTATGTAATAAAGAGTATTGGACCACCCACAAATTATTTCACATTCTTTTGGATTTTGCTATTTATATGTACACCTCTACCTTTCATTGTTACAGATTTTCGACCAACTCGTGTCACAGATTCCAGATGTAAAAATGTGGATGACATCAAGATCTGAGTGGATTAAATGTCACATGGCTCTAATTATCTACAGTGGAACCGCCAGGAGAAAGAAAGTCTATTCATAGTCAGTAGATCGGATCTTATCAAATGTCTATAAGAATCTTCATAATTACTTTTTGTATGTTCCAGGTAACTCAGTGATGTAAAAATACCTATTTCAAACTGAAATAAAATATGTAACGTAATTTTTGAACGGTCCCTTTGTTTATTGTTGTTCCTTTATAGTATTTCAATTCCTTTTATGCCACATAATAATCGAGTTATGATTATTTTTTCCATTATTTATTTTTATTTTATCGAGCACATTTTTCTTGTCAATTCGTTTTCATACTTCCTGTAATAGTACAAAAGCTAGCTGTATTCTGTGTATTCATCATATTCCAGCAATATTATACAGCGACTCTAAAGGTGAAATATATGTATATTTTTGAATGTGTACAATAGTAATTCTTTATTTTAATGATGTATAGAACGCGTACCACATAATTATCATTCGTTGAAAAGCTGCACAATATTTCTTGTGAAAAGCTATTCAACGTTCAATGCAATATGTATTCTGTTGCGATCCAATCATAATATTTGATTAGCAAGCACCAGTCAAGAGTCCTTCAAGCGTCGGATAAGGAGTCCTTTGTGCTGCATATCGAGGCAATGTGGAATTTCAATTCAGGATTTTACAATTGCATTGAATATTTGAAGAATGTGGGGCAAGTCTTGTAAATCACGCTGCAAACCTAACAAAAAAGAAACATGTTCCAAGAGCCTCTGGAGGGGATTTTGGATGATGCAAAGACCCTTGTGTGGCAGCCAACTTCATCCGGCAACTGAATCAGCCCCAAAAATGTAGCTACACCCCATTGTGCCCTTGTCCCATCACCCCTCTTTGACTCCTGCACATCCCATAGTAATAAAAGACCTGTAAAAAGACATCATTTTATAAGGCGCCATGGTGACGTCTGTTGCCTCCTCTTCTTCCCCTCAAATCCTCAATCACATAACGCCCTCTTCCAATTACCCATTGCCATACTCGATACTGATTTTGTCCATTTTTCGCATCTTCACAGTGCGATCAATGATCTCATCCTTTCCGCTTCCACTACAGGGATGTTGCAAGAAGTAAAAAAACACACTTCGTATCAATTTTCTTCACATGTAATGCATGTAGCAGTTCAGAGAATGTGGAAACATGGCGTGATTTGGGGATTAGGAAAGGAGTCTTGCGACTGGAGTCAAAATGCGAATGAGTCTTCTTCTAAATCTATTTCCACCGTATCATTTCAAAAACTACCCCAATGTCAGGGAAAACTAACAAGATTTCATTCAGATCAAAACAGATGATTGCACATTTTTTTGTCATATAAATTCTATTGTTCTGTTACTGTTTTGTTTAAACCGAGGTTGTTTTGAATTTGAATACAGTATCTGCATTTCAGGCCACCATGCACAAAACAAGAGGTGTTTCTTGAATACGTATAATAATGGGTTATTTGTGCATGCAAAATGCACAACGTCATGCAAGAAAACTGCCTCGCTAATAACGGATTATCTTTATTGTGTATTTATTCTAAGCTTATTCAGTTCATATGACTAGCTAGAACTTAGTACCACTATGTAAATTTCTAAGTAAAACAGAATTCTAAAGAGAAGTAACAGTGTTTGGAGCTTATTTTCCCATTAATAAATTTATCCAATACATAAACTCTGTCAATTGTAATTTTGTAGCATTATTCACAAGTAACAACAAATAAGAGAATGTTGAGACCAAATATTGTGTAAAGTTGCAGGATCAATATTTTTCTGCACTTGATATTATGATTTGAAAAATCACAACTGCAACGAGGTTGCTTTCATTCATAGCAACCATTTGTTATCTCCAAATCATATGCACCATCAATTGGAAAAATTTTTTTTGTAGAGGTAACCTGGAAAAATTACAATATATGCTCAGCCCTGAGGCAAGAAAAAAATTTTAAAATGGAGTAGGATGTAGGCAGAAATCCAAAATCGAGTCTGTGTATGTTTGACAAATATGAAATAACATTCAATATTTATTAGTGCGTTATTTGAACATCCAGAAGGGGATCTATCATGTAGATTTCAGTGAACAATGTCATAGTGAATGCAACAACAACTTTTTTAAAATGTGGTGCAAATTTCATGACAACACTGTATCTATTCTGCATCAGCGGAGTCCTCATTCAGTTCTCGATGTTCAAGAAAAACTTTCTTTCTCTTGGCTGCATGGTGGCATCATTAGCATTGTTAGGCAGACAATTAAAATACGCAATCTGCCTTTTAGCTCGGAGCTTCATTTTTATAATTCTTTTCGTTTCATTGCTTTTAATTATTTGCTTTGCATTTTGCATCAAGTTTGGATTTAGCATGCTGGACCATAATCTTTCGTGGCAATTGAAACCACATTTAGCAAAATAATACTGTACAGGTGGCGGTTTAAAGTTCCCCAACCTCTCCATTGCAGTTTATATTGTCTGCTAAGATTAATGATCTCTGAAATGTTCTACTGAAGATTATTAATTGCGTCTTAGACTTTAGGGAATGTAACTTTAAATGTATGCAATTACTACTGCAAACTGCAATTATGAGAGCTTACTGAAATATACTGTGGCTTGAACTTTTAGTTAAACTTGTATTTTGTTAACAAATGGGCATAATGAACGCATATGAACACTTCCAACTTATTTGAAGCAATTTCAGCACTAGAAATGTTGACAAAATAACATTAATTGCAGTATCTGTTTTGCCGTTTTGCCACTTCAAGCTTGAAAAACTGCGATTAATTACTTCATAATTTTAGTGTGCAAGTGTAAAAAAAATTAAACTCCAAGGCCATGTTGAAACTCATTTTCGACTTTTTTTGCATGTATGGAAATATCAGATAATGTGTCATGTTTTTCAATTTCGTGTGAACTCGCTCGCTTGGATGTTACGTCCCATTTGGGATATTGATTAGTAGAATTAATTATTGAGGCCTACTCCATGAATTTCGTAAATGCACTGTTTATCCCTGAATTTTATGAAAATCTTTCCAGCAATTTTCAATGTACTTGTTTAATCTGAGCACACGTTTTTCCATGCATTTTTTTAAGAATGGCCAATTGACTAACCTTACTTTCTGTTTAAAAAAATGCTGTTTTATTTATGCAGGAATCTGAACTTGTGAAATATGTTTTATATTCATTTGTTCCAATGTATGGGAATCATACTGAAACCTTTGTTGGTATCGATTGCGTGCCATACAATAATAAGTATTTGATTCTTGAGGTGAGCGATTGCAAAAACAGAGGGCGTACGAAAACAATCCTCAATGTCTTTGAATAGAACTTATCAAAATTCAGAGCTGTGCCTCATTTGCGGCGAATTTGAGGCTAGCTTTATAGTCAAATGGGGATAAGATTATGATTGAGTTTCTGTGCGCATGCGCTCAGTCGACGCACAACAAGATATATAGCGAGATGAGCAGGGAGGAGTTTGGTGGAATGTGGAATAAAAGGTGACACAAGGGAGAGATTCAGGGTGGCAAATGCAATTAACACCATCATTCACCCTGGCTAACGCTCAGCTGTTGAAGACGTTCACCCCAATCGCTTCTGGACTGAACATTTTCAGACACCAAAGGCATTCTTTGATCTCCAGATGTCACCTTAACCCAACAACGGATGGCATAACCTTGTTTCCACGGAAGGAGCTGCAATTAAATTGCTGCAGGAGCACGTGAAGTTTTATTCTGTAGTTCATACTAGACTGCCCCAATGCTGGGAGACACGAGTATGAAATGCAATGAATTTCTTTAACAATGTCAGTGCTGTTATCATTAATGCTAGGAAGCTCGATGCCAACTTGCACGAATAACTGATAGATAACTTTCGTCCGAATACTAGGGACAGTTGATGCTACAAGACATGCGCAACTCAATTTGGCAATATATTGCTCTGAAATGATCGCAATCAATTCCCAGAAAGACATTGAGAGTATAAATTCTCCTGGAATAATTATATGTCACCTCCATTTTGGGGGTGAATTATTTATACACTGCTAACTCGTATTCTCGCACTAATTCATGATGGCAAAATATTTAAATTGTTATGATGACAATGCAGTACTCCTCCTCTTATAAATGTCTTAAAAGCTCGACATGTTTCGACCAGACTAGCTGGCCATCCTCAGGAGCAGGTAACTTGTGTGCGGATTACATAAGCATTCCAAAAACGCTTTGGAAATGCACCATAGGAAAAGTTGACAACAGCAAGAATTTTCAAGACTGGTTATAAGAGGAGGAGTACTGCATTGTCATCATTACAAGTACCTCTTAGTGCATCTCCATTTACACTATTTAAATTGTTCTTTCATAAAAGGAAAATCAATCTTATATGGTTTAGGAAATTATCAGATTTACTAATGTGGAAGTATAAATTATAATACTATATCCTATTTCAAGAGTTGATGCTGAACAACACATTTAATGAAAAACTTTCGCATGACTGGTTGCTACAGTTCTTATACACCCTCTCAAAAAA
Source organism: Glomeris marginata (assembly GCA_034696005.1). Classification (NCBI taxonomy): domain Eukaryota; kingdom Metazoa; phylum Arthropoda; class Diplopoda; order Glomerida; family Glomeridae; genus Glomeris; species Glomeris marginata. The sequence continues at coordinate 9,750 of JAQFZQ010001052.1, forward strand.
TGCCAGGCATGTTGTCGATGTGGTGCGTTGCAGCCAGGATCCGTGCAACCAGGTCTTCTTCCGAGTCGACAGGGATCTTGTAGATAAGTGCTTAATGTGTTGACCACCAGTACCTATGCAAATCAACCTAGCCAGAAATGTACTTCAGCCCGACATCATGCCACATTTGCCTGTCTAAGCTGTAGGTAGCACTGGCTGCTTGCACTCAATCGTGTATCGTGCACAACTTTGCATACAAGGTGTTGAAGGTCAACTCTTTGAACATTTCATGTAACCCAGCATTTTGTATCAGTCAACAATTCCTATGTGGTGTATTCCCTAGTTTCAGTTCGCGTTTGTTTTGCGAAACACAATAACGCTTGGACAGTGGTACTTCACTGCTTCGGTTATGCATGTGTTTGTTTCCTTTACATTTTTGTTGTTTTTGCGTTCACAACATGGTTATTAACACTTGCAGTTCCATTAAATTTTATGTGCTTTTCAACTTCAGAATTGCATTTGTGGCTCTATCTTCAACGGTTCAAAAGTTACATGTTGGATGACCTTGAAAGCAAGGTCAAAGGTCAAATTTGTTGGCACTATTGAATTCCTCATCCTTGCTTTCCTATATTGTCCCAAAACCATATTTCACTAACACGCATATTTTGTGAATTATGGGGGTGGTTAGGGACAATGATACACGCTGTATAATGGAAACAAGGCTCTGCATCAAACTGCACTGGGATATTTCTATTTTTTTTACATCATCCCGAGTCGTTTCAATATGAGCGATAATAATGTGACTCTGGATTTCAAATTGCAGCTGCAAATTGTTTCCTCAAAAATAAGCCCTACTCGGAACGTTTCCATATAGCAATTTTGATGCGACAGCCATAAGCCCACTTACACATGATTGGCCAGTAGCTTAGCTGAGCAACTTGGCAACATTGCAAAAGAAAAAGTCACTTCGTCCCTTAAAAATGGCTTCAATTTGCGTGAAGCGACGTTGTTGTCACTTCAGAACTGCTAAACAAGGGTTCTCGGTTTTGCATCTTCACTCGATCAATGTTCATTGGCTGGGTCGGAAGCCCTTTCTTCTGATTGGCCATTACAGAGACAAGCCACTTGTGCATCAACATTTGCATTTAAAATTAATTAATCATTTAAAAGATAACTGATCAGGTTTTACTTCACTTAACGTCATAATCGCTAAATTATGTACTACTGTGCCCCAAAGTTTGAGGACATTTAGATCATTATTGTGCTGATGTTAATTATTGAAATTTAAATCGTCGGAGCTTATGGTGGAGTTTATATATCAAATAAGCTGTGTAAAACTAAGTTTTTTGGGTACTAAGTTTAATGAACAAGTAGTATATAAACTTATTAAAAAAAACATTGCGTTTCTATTTGTGCCATATAAACAAAAAAACTGAGCAGCTGGAGAAATAAACAAAAAGTACATTTCTGCCTGGGGTCGAACCAGGGACCTTCCGCGCTTGTGAGGTGCATGTCATGAAAACTGCTAAACTGACGCAAAACTTCGCTAGCACAAGCGCATCTGCTTTATCGTTTCATATGTGAAATGGCCGACAATGGCCGTACCCCCACTTCGATTTTTGCGATCAAAATGCTCGCGCATCTGGCCTATTAATCTACCAAAAAATGTTGATGGATTGAAGTGGACAGCGAGACTAATATGTATACAAATTTTCAGCTCTATACGATGTTGGGTTAAAATGAGCAGAAAGCTCAAAAGTTCCTGTAACCCAACTGAAACATTCAAATAACGTTCATGGCGAGAGTATATATAAACGTAGTAAAAAAGGGTGTTTTAGAGCGTCATTGATAAACTCTCCCATTGGCTGAAACTGCTCTGCTGATCGACCTCATTGGCTAGATAAACTACATTGCGATACCAGCATCGCAACACCACACTTCTGTGACGCCAGGGAGTCACAAACTCAAATCATTGGAATCTTCTCGTAAACAACATTAAGAGAAATTCCGTTCGTGCCAATCATCTTTTCAGCATCCGCTCCGCGAAGCATCAACTTTTCAGATTATTTTGCAAAACCTTGTCAGTTCAACTTTAAAGCTAAACATAGGTTGACACAACCTATAAAAACTATATTGCATCCAATATTTACCAGCGAGAATACTGATAAGAAAAATGAAAGTTTGTGAATCATATATTTGTTCAGGAATAATCAGTTCTTTCTTATCTGCCTAAACTTATATATTTAACCTTGCGTAATGAAGCTACTGATATACGTATATGATATTGGTAAGGACTGTATATGCACAACTCCCAAATTATATACAAGTAAAACGTTTTGGCAATTAAATATGACAAAATTTCAACAATATCGATGTGAAACTACAAGTTTTACAAGCATAAAAAATCATTTGAATGCGAAACTTGGGAAATTCTGTCATATTTTTCATTTATTAATTGCGACTGAAGCTGACATACTACATTGGGAGGATCCACGAACCGTAAGAAGTTAAACACTGCTGTCTAATCAACAAAACGGCACAACGGACGATATCCTACCATGCGTGAAACTTCGGTTATGAAACTGAATTAAAACGTGAGGCCGTGCTGCTCAAAGGCCCCACCCATTAGGACCTTAGGGAGCAGCATTTACCCTAATATACCAAAAAAGTATTAATTTCTTTATTAAAACCACAGTGGTACCCTAAATGGCGGCTCTCATATGAAGATCGAACAAACATCTAATGAAATAAACTGCAGATGTTTGAGCATTCAAAAGGTTGCAATTTTATTATAAAAGTGTTTCTGTAAAATTTGCATAAAACGCAGTGCTCATAAAATTGTTTGCACAATTTAATAAAATATATAAACCATTTTTTGTCGAAAAAAATATGCAAATTTGTGCTAACAACTTTATGCAAGACTGCAGGAGTGTGCAGTACAAAAATGTATATAAATGTTTGGCAGAATGCTCTATTATATGCATGAACTATTCTGCAGAACTATTTTCCAAATTGCGCAGAATAATTTGCGTCCACCTTTTTCTTGAAATTATGAAAATGTTTTTATCGATTACATATAATACTCTGTAATGTATGCAAAAAAGATTGTCCTTGTATTGATTGATGTTATGTTGTTGATTGAATTAGGTATAATTCACTGTACCAAATGGTTATTTATTTTAAAAATTTATAACCGCTTTGAAAATCTTCATTCCAGCAAATTTCTGTAATTGGCTAATTGCATCACTTTATTGTGAAACATTTGCTCGTTGCACTCTGAATAATAAGATGAGGCAATCATTGACGTTTAACTTGCTAGACTTTGGACCGTTAGGAGGCGCTGTGTTACACTATCGAACCCAAAATGTATTCGCTGCTTGTGTAAAACCTTCAGTTTGGGTCGATCCAGCAACGACGTTGGTCGCTCTGCAAAGTAGCAGGATTTCAGCTGGGTTTGAAACCAGTCTTTATTCCTCCTCCTTCACAACTGGACACAAGTCGTCCTTTACTTTACGACTTATTATCTTCAAGTTTCATCATTAATTTCCTCGTTCAGCAGCTTGCAAAAATCAGTGTTTTCCTAGTTGTTCATTAGGAAGTATGCCATACGGCATCAAACTCTTTTCAAGATGACTGAAAACTTTGCTGCGTGCTCCGTCAATATTTAATTCCATTAAACAAATATTGAAATTTCATTTGGAGCAAGGAAACATTTTGAAGTAAGAACTTCAAAACTCCAACAAAACTCTTTGAAGATTGCAATCGATGATTCGCATTGGGTTTGGGCCAGTGTCCACTCAAAGCACCAAACACGATTGCGCAAGAAGTCCATCCGGCTTTTGGAAACGCCCTTTCATTTCACTTATCTGACACCTGATCTAGGACATTTTTGACTGTAGTCGACTCCTCCCAACATGAAGTCAAAGACGATCTCTGTGACTGAAGCATCATTAGGTGAGTAGTCAATTCAGTTTAATATAACTTGGGCAAGTTTAATGTTTTCTGTCTTACTGAAAATCTGTTCCTATAGCCAAAACTTATCAGGCTGCAGATAATTTACATAAATAATCTTACAGTAATATCAATAAGTTGTGTGCTTTTAACCCAATAATAGCATAGTGTGCTCTGTAGGTCTAGAAATGTATTGGAATGCGTGTTTCAGGTAAAAATAAAATAAAACAAGAAATCTGTTCTTTTTTACATCCCAGAAACTCCACATGCAAATAGAATACAATATCTTGCTGAATTAAGGAATAAATTATTCGGTGTTTATAACACTCCATATAGTGGCATAATATATCCAACACTTTTACTTATGCTCACTCAGTGGATCTAAATGTTAATTTACCTGGTGAAAGTTACCATAAAATATGCAAGCGTTATATGCATTATTAACCAAAATTAAACTAAAACTGATTTTGATATCAATCTTGACCTTTATGCAAGTTAAGGTCCGAGGGTTAAGGGCGTGTGAATTTTGGGTCAGTTTCAATAATGATTATTGACTATCGCATTTCTGTACATTACTTTATTTTTAGTGCCTATATGTTTTTCAACCAGAGGTACAGAATATTTAAACATGAGCCACGTTACAACTTTAAAAATGAAAAAAAAAATTGTATTTCTGGCTCGTGTTTTATACGGTATACATATGTATATATAAAGAATATTATTCTCCACACAAAATACAAAATCAATTGCGAAAACACACGTTGCAATGACCTAGGTATAGCTTATTTACAGTCCTGACGAAAACGATGGCATAATACCTTGAAAAGTAACCGACGCCTATTTTTCGTACAATATGCTGTGCCACACACAAGATATGCAGTTGTTCACCTATATGTAACTAGCGTTGGAGCAATTCAAATTATAATAATCCTGCAATTTTCTGCTGATATGTCTTCTGCAGTAGTATATGTAACCGAAACATAAATATATTTAGCAAGTGGCCTGCACCATATAGTGAAAATTCTAGGGCAAAATGTTTTTCACCACCATCTACACTGCTATTATACTACTTGCTGCTTAGTTTCACCCACGGGACTAATTCTGTTTAACTACTGGGAGTTGGTGAACACGTTAAATGTACATACTAACAATGTTTGCCTGCGAGTACAACAGCTGTTAAACTATTTGAATTGCATTTTTTTTCTCACTGAGGTTAACAAAAATCTGCATATTGCAAAATAAATGTATATTATTATTATTGTTCCATGCATCTGCATTATACGCTCAATTGCAATTTCATCGATCAGACAACAAGTCAAATTATGGTAATTACGTGATACTATATAGATTATTGGATTGTACATTAACTAATTGTACATCTAACTAATTAACTAGAATATCTTCATAGGGATTCGCTGTGGGCCCTGAAAATTGTGCATTAAATATGCTCGCGCTGCAACCCATATGGGTCTACGGACTGCGGGTTAGCGCGCCTGCTTGCAAGGTGAGAAATAGTATGTGATGGAAAAAGGGCCCCCGGGTTAACACACTATGCTAGTGTATAGGACCCGTTAGCATTAGGATTATTATTATTATTTTGAAAAGAAACGTTTTTTTGAAATATATTCCACAGATCGAAACAAATTTTTACTTAGTACGAAAACCTTGTAGTTTTATTGACCTGATAACTATAAAATAAAAAGTTAGTAACCTACAAACTCAGGTTATTTTTCGTTGATGTGAGAAAAGGAATCAATGAGAACCAATTCTGTCTTGCAGGTTATCAGCTGCATGCTCGCAATATGTAATTTTGCAAGCTAGTAAAAGGTGATGGTTTCATGTTCGATCCAGTGTGAAACTGAACGTTTGTGAACATCGACCGTAGTTCTAGCCAAGTTTCCTTTTAAATTTCCGACAATTTTCAGAGGAACGGCAATTTTGTTTGTTTGGTGAAACTCCACTGGCCACTTCCTTATTGAGCGTCTGACTCCATAATCTTGAGGCAATTTGCTACATGTCATGGCGTAGAAATTGCATGCACAACATTGTTTTTCAGTAGCCAATATATAGTGGACTGGCCAATTATGATGACAAACTATTTCCAGCTGTCTGCCAATAACTCTGTTATAAATGACAGGTATCTAGGTTTGTATAAATCATGGATTACTGTCATCATTGCTTCATTATCTCGGTCATTATTCAAGTTCCTATATGCAAGATTTCCAAAATAAGCAAAGCGCCGTCTCCCACTCGGAATAACTTATTTACTGTATGAATATTAATCTAGGTACCATTTTTAATCAAGAATTTTAATTATACTCTGTTCTACGATGCCGAGTCATGCAGTCCACTAGTGCTCGAATATCTATTTATGAAATATATGTGAAATTCTGCACTTTGTGCTATAATTGGTTGGGTTGACTGGTTTCAAAGGGAAAATTGTATAATAAATAATAAGGTATTTCCTGTGATTTATACATATAATTGTATAATATATACGGTATGTAGAGTATCGATGCTAAAGCACCACTATATAGTTTTTATTTAGGCCACAGAAATATATCCACGCATGATGAATGTAATAATGTATGTTGTAAATAATTATATCGACATCTCCGAAACAAACAAAACCTGTCGATATTTTAGATTTCGGCTATGACAGATTTCACTGCATATGATGCTCTGTGATAAAATGGATAGGAAAATACTATAAGAAATGGGAAATTTAAATTTTGAATCCGTTAAGCTGTTTAGCACAGCTGTTTAGCACAGTTTAGCACACCACCACTATAAATTACTAATGTAGCTTTCAGTAAAGGCACAATTCACAATGCAAGCTTGATAACTACTTTACTCTAAATGCAGGGGAGATGCTTGGAATATTTTTAGTGCTGGTTTCATATATAGTTTGTGCAGTGAATGGCGATCTTGTCGCTTGTACATTGGGATAATATCGTTTAAATGTTCCCTATTTTCATGCTTCCCATGCTTGGTTATTGGTCGCTATATAGTGGAAAAATTCGTATTAAATTTCTGCAAACTGCATATTGTTTTTGTCGAAAATAAATGCGCGAATACTATATAACGGGGATGTGAAAATGAAATTGGGGCCTTGGGAATTGCAAACGTAAGTGTGCTAGTTTTTTTTGAAGGGGTCCATGTATGGAAGTGCGACTGCCATCGATCTCTGTGTCAACAGCGGCGATTGTCACGCACGGAAGTGTGCGTAGAAGCGACCCTGGAAATTCACGTTGTGCCGTGAAGTTTGTCGATTGCGATCGTTGAATATAATATGCAACCTATCAACTCATCATCCAATAATATATAACTGTAAATGCGCCTTATTTTTTAGCTGTCACTCCTTACATTTTCGTCAAGGTAGGCTACATGCGACGTATATTCGTTTAACTTTCTATGGAAAACTGATCTAATTAAAACGACGCCAAATGACCCAAGATAATTAAGCCTACTAATATGCCAAAATTGCATTGGCAATTATTGGCCAAGGAGAAATCTAATGAAGAGAGCTAGGCAGTATATGTGAAATTATCTTTTTCCGACCGCACCTTGCAATCGATTCCAGTTTAGGCGTTGAATGGCATGACACGTATTAACTTAATTTCGGTAGAGTAGTTTTCGAAAATGCTGTCAGTGGACCCCAGTAATGAGTTTTGTTATTAATATATAATTTTCTTTGCCATGCGTATTAGCGTATTTCCAATGGTGCGACAATTACCCACTAATTGTACATAAATTAATGACTGCGCGAGTGATGGAACATTTTAATGCAGATTTCCCAGACGTCTCCATGCATATATCCCTATACGATTTAAATAAATAATGTGGTTTTACGATAACGTGAATTAATCGAGTTAATAATATACCAACTATTATTACAAAACATGGTTTACAACGTGTATACGTATAAAGTTTATTTAGAAGTTTCGTCGCCTTACAAAACTTTTGCAATTTAGGCGTACCAAGTAATTTGTATGAAAGAAACCGTAGTGGTGCCATCATTCATATTCTGATATTTCCATCCGATTCAATTTGGATATGTTATTCTTAAAATGAAAAATCTTTACTATGGCTTTGTAGTTGCTGCACAGTCAGTCGATTTTGAGATCCGATGCGAATTGCTTTGCAGATCGATTCTCCCGACCTGATCCGCTGTCAGATTGTGTAGCTAGACCAATTTTTCATCAGAATTTATAATTTATAATGATAAGCGTATGCATGTATATATACGTGTGCCTATGTATAGGAGGAAAGTCGTGCGATTGATCATGATAAAATTCCTATGCTGGCTTCAATATTTCTAGGCTGACTAGTATATGAAAATACTCGAATTAGGAATATTTAAAATTCGAGTATTTAACAGATTTGTGCCCTACATTTAAGAAAGCAACAACGGGAATTGGCCCAAAGCCTGCATAAACATATTTTATCTTGTTGCATAAGAATTAAAATTATTCTAAAATGTATTTACTGCACATTTATTATGTTCTAAACTTAATATTTATGCATTAATTACATTTTATTCCAGTTAAAGTTTTCTTTGCAATTAACATTTCTAAAAGTTTACAGTAAATTCAAGTCGGATTATGAGATATACTACTCTTGGTCACATGTGACTTGGCCTTGTTTAACGAATTCTTAAAATTATTTTCTATTTTAAAAGACTGCATTCAGACAGTGTACTGTCCTACAGTAATACCGTAAATTTCCTAACAGAAGCCGGTCTCCAATTGAAACTGGTTTCGAATTAAAGCCGCGGCATTTTGGCCAGACAATGACTAAAAACCGGTTCCCAATATGCTTGTATAATGGGAACCGGCTCAAACTCCACTTGTGAAAGTGCCATTATATTCTACTGGTTTTGAATTGAAGCCTGGGCTTCTATAAGGAAATTTACGGTGTGAACACAACAAATGTAATCAATAGCTATATAGCACAGCGAATTAATCCATAGCAGTTAATAGCACCATATTATTTTATTGGCTTTCAAAAATGGATGGTGTTATACCCAAGGTTTATTTTTGTATGTAATCTAAAAACAATTTTCAAGTTGTGTATAGCCATGCACGATTGCGAGAGGTTTGTCCCGCATGGTCTATACTTGAATGTTGTTTTACCAAGACAGAAAATGGTCGATTATGTTGAAAGCAAAATTCAGTCCATTGCTCCATTTCTTTTTCCATCAGTAGTCTTCTCTTAGTTTTCTCTTTTTGTCCACGCATGCACGTAAAGAAAATCTAGTTTCACTGTTGCTATTGCTTGCGAATCAGGATTAGATCTTTGCAGAAAATCTTTGCAATGCACCACCAAATCGAGTAGGCGGTTGATTTTTTGTTTGTCTCTTACACACGCAGAAGATAACTCCATCGCAAGGAAAAGTGATTGGAGAACAGCTCTGCATGTTGACGTTCGACCTTCATTTATTTGTGGCCCGCCCCCTACAAACTCATTACAATGTTGTGATTAATGAAGACTCAACAGATCCTAACAAGCTGTTTCCACGAACTTAATCAGGCTTGAAAGTATCCAGGCAGTGCGGGCAGCATTAACACATTAGCTTGTAGTTTTCAGATGAGATTTCTATTTTCATGAAAGGGGAAGAATGAAGAAGTTCATTTACAGTACAAGAGTAAAGCAATTTTCAGTGGAATTATTTGGTATAATGGAGAGACCAGCTGAGAATTGCACCATGTGAAAACCTCATTGCATTCTCTTGTATTGTTACTTGGATCTTGAGTCTACGAATAGGCATTTTCCACTCCTAAATGTAAAATAAACGACATGCAAGCTGCATAAATGTTTTGAGAGTATCCAATATAACTTAGAAACTGATTATTTGCCAGCATTTCATAAGTGGAATTTGTTTGAAAGTCGAAGCAACTGCATTATTTTGCTGGAAGCAAGTTAAAGGAGATCTGACAGGGTCATACCGTAGGTAATTGATTTTGAAAATCTTGGCACAGGTTATCAGGTTTACCATAAAAACGTTTCACAAAAAATTTGAGCCTGATTAGTTGAGCGATTCCAGAGATATAACCGTTAGTCGTCTCCTATACCTATATAACACGGCGGTGCCACAGAAGTGCCACACTCTGTCAATCACCCTTGCATATCCCTATGGGAAATGTGGCATAATCGTCGCCATTTTTACTAATTTTACAGAGATTCTGTTCCAACTATTCATTTAACTTCCGTTTTACTTTAGTTTTTCGTAGTTTTCAGGGTACCTTACAAAACCAAGTCAGGTCTCCTTTAAGAAAAAATCGAGTGAATATTCGCTTAATATTACGCAAAACTTGTGCATTATTTGTTAAGAATGGAAATTATTAAACTAATAATTGAATGCGCTTAAAAAAGAAAATAGTTTTATAAACATGCCCATTAGTAATGTGATTATATAATCAATCATTGTCAGATAAATTGTAGAAATGTGAAGGTGCTTCTAATGTTGCGACTTTGGAGTCTTATATCTTTCAGCTATTGAAAGAATGTACAGTCCCAAAGAATACATTTTTTATTCGCCAACTGTTTGAATTTCGAGTTAAGGCCAGGTTCACCCAACTTCACCAGGTGGCTGAAAAGCTTGTGGTGATGGACGATGTCCATGTGACAACGGCTAATTGCATCAGTGGCTTCTCGGCCGCCTGGTGTAGGTGGGTTGAAGCTGACCTCGTTTAGTAATTCTGCTGCATCGGAATTTGATAAAATGCAGCGAAGACAATTTTTTACTCCATTGAATACACTCGTAACTTAATTACTCCATCACCACGTTATATAGTACACCAGTTTAATATATTTCCTTGGGTCATGCATGCTTTTTTTATTTGTAGAATTTATTTTTTTTTTTTTTAGATTTTAGTTGTGGACAAAGATACATCAAAATTTAAAATCGCACTGAAATAAAGTTTCCTTGTGCTCTCTTGGGGCTTCACTCTTGTTGAAGAAAGACAAAGCACAATTAATTTTAAAAGTAAACTGATTTCCTGTTGAGTATGCGAATGTAATAAACATACTGTAGATAGTACCTACTTGGTAATAAGTTGCGGGTAGGTGGCCTATGCTAACGTCACCTACCGGTTGGAAACTCATGCATAAGAATTTTCCCCGCGATACTGTATTTTAAAATGCTGAAAACTTGCATGAAAAATTCATCACAGACATTCCGCTTGAATGGTTGATTTATGAAAGTTTTCTTTGTGCAGTTTTTTTCCAGGTTATACTTTACAAAACCATGTCAGTTCATCTTTTTCATTGGCCACAATTGATGCAAAGCCTCGAAACACGAGTCAACTAACATTTCGAGGTTTTGCTATTTACGAGTGCTATTTTTCAAGGAATAACGACAAATGTACCGCATTCTTGTATTATTTTCTGTGTGCAGCTATATTCTTTTTGACGTTCTCAGAATATCTTCGAAAACGTCCAAGAAAACGCAGTTGAATCGTTTTTCGAGGTTGCGCTCCAATTGACCAATTTCAGTGGGCGTGTCCTATTGCAAATATGGAGGCCGTGTTGTGGATAATTTTGCATCCTTATTGGTGGTTGCCTAGATAACCACAACAAAGACGCCATTTTCCGTCTTGACTTTCAGCCAATGGCAGGGCACATGAAATCGGTCAATTGCCACTTTTCATTGTTCTGCCATTGACTGAAGAAAAAAAGTCAAATGGCGTCCTTGGCGAGAAAACTTGTTTTCAGCCAATCAGATTGCATAATTTGCCTCGCTACAGACTCCATCTTTGCAATGGGAGGTTCCTACTGAAAGGGGTCAAGTGTTTTAAACGTATCTCATGCAAACGTACCACTATAAGTTATTTAGTGGTGCAGCATTCCGAATTAAAATGTCGTAGGTTAGTTGCTATAAAGTTTTGCGTATACGCATGTGAACAATTTTCATTCCAGTGAAGCCAAAAAAATATGGTGCTTGAGCATTTACACGCCCCCTTCTCTTGAATTCATGGTGATTGGTAGGCAAAAAGGGGCGTGACAATAACCCCAGTCCTTGCGTGTCATTTCTCCATATTATTGCCTAACCCATGTGTACTCCACTCACATAAACCAACTGTACGAAGTAGTGCAGAAATAACAAGAACATTTGCACGCATACATTAAATTAAATCGCTGATAAATGACGGCTCCAATGTATGTAGTTTTCAAAATAGTTTTTTATACGTACGGTATACGTATGTACAGTCGTAATGAGAATAGTTGTCACAGTTCACGGCGGTGCCGGAATGACAACTGATAGCCAGCGCCCCCAATTCCAATCCCCCTCAACTAAAAATCCCATGCTGGTCTATGGAGCTATTAGTTGAGGGGGGTTGCAATTGGGGGCGCTGGCTATAAGTTGTCATTCTGGAACCGCCGTGAACTGTGACAACTATTCTCATCACGACTGTACATATTTTGCAATTGTCTTTTTTCAGTAGCACCGCCTTTTTCCAATATGGAGGCCATAGTTGGGATAAAGCTGCAAACTGATTGGCAGAAAACCAGTTTAACCACTTCATCCCAACTAAAGACGCCATTTTTAATTGGTTTTTCAGCCAATGGCTGCTTACTGAAAAAGGTTAATTGCAGTGATGATCAATGTTTTGGAAATTAATAGGATATGGTGTGCTAAGGGAAAGGGCCCTTTGCCAAAACCATATGTATATGTTGCAAAGTTTCCGTATAATCCCATTATACAGATCCTTGTCATAAGCAATAATGAACTCGTAATATCACGTGGAGTATAAAATTCGAAGCACAATTGACTTTGTGTCTGCTTCGTTGAGAATATCCATGCTCACCTTAATGGATATTACTTCAATGGATGTTACTTCAAATAAAATCTCGGTAATTGACCAGCTTCGCTCCAGGATGGCGAAGCTTTAGCTAGGATTATACTTTCAAATAAATGAGATTCCGCATTGGCAAGGCATGATTACTTGTCGATAATGCACATAACAATGAACGCACGCAAGGCATATAGCTCGTCTATTTCAGTAAATTACATAAACACAGCAGTTATAAGTGCTGCACCATTTTATTGTAATATTACTAAATCTCCAAGAGTTAAAATCCTGACAAGGAACATTCATAGATTGCTATTTTTTTATTAATTTGTACCAGATTTCACTTGCATCCAATTAAGATTTTAGAGTAGGGGAGACCGGGGTTAGTTGGCTCAGGGGCACGTTGGTCTTTTCACTTTTAAAAATCGATAACAGGGGGCAGC
>JAQFZQ010001053.1:0-22916 GCA_034696005.1 Glomeris marginata
CATTGGTATCACCCAAAGCCAGATAAGCTCATATAAACGAACTGAAAGACGGGTGTACAAGGAAAGTGTTTACTAATCTAGTAGTAGATTCTAAATACATTAGTAAACACTTTCCTTGTACACCCGTCTTTCAGTACGACAAGTGGTCATCAATTTTTTCCAATCAATTCACTTAATCAATTGATAAGATAAAATAATATAACACTCATTAGAGTATAATTGAAAAGAGCCTAATATTGAAATCATACTTTGCTTTGTCACGTGTAAGAAAAAAATATTGTTAGTAAAACTTATCCGAAAGTTCGCGTGAATGACGCTGCGCAAAATTTCAATTATGTATTCTATTAAATGCTAAACTAAACCAAATTATATAACACTGTTTAAAAGGGTATTACAACAAGTCAACCAGTATAACAAAAATTTACGATGTGATACAACAAAAATTAATTCAATCATTGATCTTTTTGAACAATCCGCATGTTTGACCCACGGCATAGTTTCTAATTACGTATTCCTACGAATAAAAATGAAATTAAATTACTATATGTTAAATTAATAAAGCACTCTTTAGAAGCTTATTAAAATAAGTTAAATAATGAAATTAAAATTAACTATGTAACAAGAAATGTTATAAAATCGGTTCTGCAGCATATTGGACAATTCGCACGAATGACACTTCACACAATATCAATCACTGGTTCCACATCCTTCAACTGTGTTGCTGTTTGGAAAGAAGTGAAGAAAATAGTATTTGCATGTTACATAGAGTGAAGAGTGAGGACATGGTGTTGCATAAATGCAGACCTTGCCGAGAGCTCCTGGGAGCCAGTACGAAAGAAGTCTTCTACGTCACGCAACGTAACTTTTTCGAGCACACTCCTTGGAAGAAGTAGAAGAAGAAGGAGTAGAAGACGAAGAAGGAGAAGGTGACGAAGAAGAAGAAGATAGTGATGAAGAAGAGGAAGAAGAGCAAAAAGCTGAACACGCGATAATGGCATCGAGATTTTACACGCGGAGTGGGAGGCTGAACAAGAACAACCGAAGCTGATTTCAAACTTTTGCATCTTGGGAGAGTGAAGAAGGAGAAGAGGAAGAAGAAGAAGAAGATTATGTAGAACAGTTAGGGGTCAGACTCCGGAGACTGCAAGGCAAAATTGACATTATGGAGAAGGAGGGAGTTTTAAGTGCACTAGTCTACAATCGACATTGCGCATACTCGATATGTATGGACTGCAGGAGTTGGGAAGAAGAAGAAAAAGATTAAAAAAGAAGGTTGGAAAGGAAGATAGAAAGAAAAAGATTTGCTACACCGAGATGTTTTCCATCGATACATGTCGGAATTTCGTGACTCGACGAGATTTCGGTCATTTTTCGCAAACAAGGTGCTATTATTAAGAGACCACCATTGCTAGGAAGAAAATGGAGGTCGGCAACCTGTAGATGAGTTTGGAAATATGGTCGAGGTTAGGGTTGTTATTTGTAGACAGATGCACATTGTGTCATTGGAGAGAAATGAGAGAGAGAGAGAGAGAGAGTTAGGAGGTGAAAGGCCTGCAACAATAGCATTAACCGTGACGTCAATGAATTGAAATGAAAATACAAGTAGCAATGTGCAAATAGCTAATCTATCACAAATGTTCTTTTCAATTGGGAAACTATTATGCTGGCAGGTCACCTCGTCACCAATGAGCTCGTCACGTAGCGACTCGTCCCATGCAAATGGTCACGTAGAGTTTGACATACTATTTTGACGCATACACTGCAATACACTGAGACATGCGGCATAATACTCAACCCACCACTGAAAACACCACACAACACAATAATTGACCACTACTCAACACACCACTCAAAACATCATTCAACACACCACTCAAAACTTCATTCGACACACCACTCAAAACACCATTCAACACAATAACTGACCACTACTTAACACACCACTCAAGACATCACTCAACACACCAGTAAAAACACCACTCAATACACTAATTGACCACTACTCAACACACTAATCAACACACTGCTCAAAACATCACTCAACACACCAGTGAAAACATGACTCAACACACTAATTGACAACTACTAAACACACTACTCAAAACATCATTCGACACACCACTCAAAACTTCATTCGACACACCACTCAAAACACCATTCAACACACTAACTGACCACTACTCAACACACCACTCAAAACATCACTCAACACATTAGTGAAAACACCGCTCAACTCGCTAATTGACCACTACTCAACACACCAATCAACACACTGCGCATGTAACATCACGCACCACACCACTCAAAACACCACTTAGCACACTAATTGACCACCACTCAACACACTCATCACTACTCAAAACCACACTCAACATACCACTGAAAACATCACTTAACACACTAATTGACCACTGCTCAACACCCTACTCAAAACATCACTTAACACACCACTCAACACACTACTTAACACACCACTGAAAACACCACTCAACACATAGATTGACCACTACTGAACTCATTAATTAACATACACAATTGGTCACATGTGTATCACAATACACTACAACACGCATAATCCTTGATACGCCGTTCATAACACCTCTCAAAACACCACTCAAAACACCACTCAAAACGCCACTTGACACTAATATGCCCACTATACCACTAATTTCCATAACACTTTGTTAAATGTGTATCACAAAACAACTACAAAAAGAGTAATATTCGACACACCATTCAACACACCACTCAAAACATCATTCAACACACTACTCGTCTCATTAATTGACACGCTGCTGAACTCACTACACCTACACAACACCCTACTCAATACGCACAACTTGCCACACATCACTTGACACATTACTTAACACACTTCTTGACACACTAAATGACACGGGTACACACAACATACAACCTAGCAAATTGTTAAATGTGTAAGAGAAGGTTGTAACTGTTTTTATTTTTATCCATATACGGTTAACGAAGGGCATACATATTTTAAAGAATATTGTATTTTAAGGTATTGAGCACATTATAAAACGTTCATTTTTAAACGTTTATGCGCTAAGTTCCTCCACGTGCGTCAAGTTGCGCTGCGGCAAAGTAGCTAATGGGTTGTACCTGGTGCAGTATCGATCTTTGGAATGCTACCACTTAAATTTCGAAAGTTTTTAATTAAAGTTTGTACCACTTGTTGTATATGTGTGCATCGCTTAACGACTCCAATAACACGTGGCAATTTGCGATCAATATTAACAACACCGCAACGCGCAGACAATGTTGGCAACAAACACGTAGCAAATTAGTGGCTTCGGTCGATGTTAGAAAAAGCAGGTATCTCGTTGTGTTTACTTAAAACACAACTGACTGAATGGCTGTTCCAAACAGTTTAGAGCCAACTTGCCATCAAGTGCATTGCATTCTGTCTGCGCGCACACCACTTTCGCTAACATTTCGCCGCAGCGGCGAACCGCACTCGTTAACGATTGGTTCAATTGATCCCAAGACCACTAGTCTGCCACTACTACGTACACTCAGGGTTCGGATCGACAACAATCCATATGATGGACTGACTCAGACTATTTCTGATACAACCCTATAGCGTGTTGGTTATCGGTTACGGTCAATAGCTGGGTTGCGCGCGGCATCTCGCGGTTTTTTCCAATGAGAAAGCAATGAGGATAGAATTGATTGGAGAGATTATCACTTGCTCAAATAAAGTATTAAGATGATTTATAAAAATCCTTTCCCAACATAAGAAGCAATATTTAATTACAGCTAAGCGCTTGGCGACAATCTAGGAAGTACGCGTCGCGTCAGCTCAACGGATTTCTTCAAATTGATTTAAAAATTGATTTTAACTAATTCTTTCAGTAATCTGCTCAACATATATTTGTACACATATAAGCAACAATAATTTTAAGAATGGGGAAGATTAATTAATTTATTATTGGAGGTGGACTGAGATAAAAACCTTTGAATTAAAATATTGTCGGTAGCCTTGCTTTGCGGTTTTACTATTAAAATTAATTTTGATATTAAAAATTAAGGAATTAAAATGTTTTCATTAGGAAAGTAATGTCTAACAATGTTTAATAATTAATAAGGGAGAAGGCAGAATATCGGGACAGTTTGCACGTTAAGGTTGACGTGTATCACTTTCAGCTTGACCGATCAATGCGATCAATGGATGGTCACATATTTATATTGCATTTGTTTCATGAATGCGCATTGCAGTTTGCAGTGTTCACTATTTTCAGTTTTATTTTTAAAAAGGGAAAATTAAACAAAATCAAGCAGGCGTATGTTACCGAACTTTCACGCCTTAAATTCTCACAATTCCTTGTTTAAATCAATCATTTTTATCGAGTAATTTTTACATTAGAATAAGTTAATAAATTAACAAAAACAATCAGAGAAGAGCTATATTTAATAGTTAATTTAATTTAATTACTATTTAATTGAGAAAATTTAGAAATTGAATTTATGGGGAAAATTTAGCAAAGTGCCTTGACGTGCACACGTCGCTTCTATGAACAAATAAAAGGTTTGGTCAGTGTCTGTTATCTGGTCCGCTGATATTACACAGCACCAGATTAGCATGGATAATAGAGCATAGAATAATGAAAGAGAATCTTTCAGTTTCAAATTAGAAATGCGTCTTGCGCGAGTCAAGTCGCGACAGCTTCTGGGTTGCATTTGAAACGAATTAAGGGACTGGTCAGCTGTTCTTTTTTCTGGTCAGCTGTTTTCACACAGCACCAGATTAGCATGGATAATAGAGCATAGAATAATGAAAGAGGATCTCTCGGCATCCACCGGATTGGAACAGCTTCTCGCAAGAGTCATCACGACAGCTTCTGGACTTTCAATTTTTTCCAAAGCAAGGTTGTTACTAGGAATGAAGGAAGAAATAAGGAAGGGGGGACATGTCAATGACGTTGATGTCCTTCTTGTCTGAATACCTAATCCAACAAAAGGATATTGTCTGCATCGAAGATCTCGGTGCTGTCAGATGCCGTCAACAGATAACGACATCCACCAAATCCCCACTCGGCTTGTTGTTTCCATCATTGGCGCGATATGACTGCCTGTCTGTCTTGGCCCACTCTGCTCCTCTCCCCGATGCACTTCTTGCCCAAGGTGCAATGGCCCACCCCCGCAGCCAGCCAGGTATATGCGACTGCAGGGCCCCAAAAACCTGCTGACTAATAACCGCGCCACTTGTAACTGTCAAAATCCCGGGCTGCCCATCTTAATGCGGGTAATGAGCAGACGTCCAAAGTCCACGCCCACCTCAACCCGACACCCGGGCACTTAATTAATTACAGTCCCCGGGCTAGCATAATCGCTCATTAGCATCTCTTCTAAACTCCTTATCCTTGCCATCACAACATCGCAATCGAGTCGAATCGACAAGCACTTGTCGATCGACATACGCCAGGTATGTACTCCCCATAATAGTATGAAAAATACGAAAATAAATCGTGTACGAAATAAAGTAGTTTTACAGTAATGACAACTCGTCACACTCTTTTCGTCACAGCATATCCCATAATGTTATTATAATCAACAAACTTTCATTTTTCGCGCGCGCTGTTCCTCAAAAGTATTCGTCGAGTGCTATTCGTTACACGTACACCAGATAAGGATTAAATGATCATTGGAAGATGAAGTTTTTCCCTTATTTGCAATTGACATTAAATAATTTGTATTAAATTCCCTGATTTTTCCAAGAAATTTTAGAAAATTATAAATTTTGATTTTTTGATCGCGGTTTCGGTTATCGCTCGTGTAATGTTATAAATTTTACAAAATATAAGTAAAACATTAAAATAGTGTAGATTCCGGTTAAGTGGGACATCGGTTAAATGGGGCAACTGCTTAAGTGTGTCATAGTTTAATTGGGACAAATATTAAGGTAGAACTTAATGTTTAAAATAATATTAATGTCTTGTTTCGGTGGGACAAAATGTTGTTTAGTAGGGACACCTACTACTAGATGGCGCACTTGTTGCAAGCTTGCTGACTAAAGTCAGTGACCACAATAACAATTGCAATAACATACAAGTGTATTAAAGTGGAAAAATAAATAAAAAATGGAGATTTGTTATTTTGATAACATAATTTTTGAACGCTCCCTAAGGAAAAAATTAGCATAAAAATGGTTTGAATGTCATCCGTTGAAAAGTGGTGGTTGCATAATATGAAAACAACTGTTGTTGATCGGAATAACTTATATTTGGCAAGCAATTTAAGTCATGGCCTGATCTTGATGACCTCCAATAAATTTCGCTCCGAATTCAAGTAGTTAGATCCATTATCGGGACAGCGGTGGAATATTTATGTGCTATTCTGCACTAAAACACGTGCAATACAAGCCAAATACTAGAGATTGACTAATGATTGTCTGTATGAGGTCATGGACAGCAATGCTTCAAATAAAAGCTGCTCCGAATGTCAACAGATTTCAATTTTATGTGCTGAATGCAGTAAAGTAGTTTGATAAAATGCAGCTCTGTAATTTATGCATTTTTAAATGCTAATTTATTTAATAAAAGGTTAATTACCATTTTAAAAGCTAATCAAGTTGCTTAAATGTTTATGAATGGTTAATTGCAATTAGTTAAAAAGTTGATTCAGTTGATCACATTACTCAAACGTTGATAATTGGTTAATTACTAGTTCCAAAAGTTGATCGAGTTGCTTAAATGTTGATAATTGGTTGATTATAAGTAATTTAGAAGCTGGTGAAGTTGATCGAATTGATTAAACGTTGATCAAGTTGCTTTAACGTTGATAAATGGTTGATAAGAAGTTGATCAAGTTGCTTAAATGTTAATTAATGGTTAATTGCAATTAGTTAAAAAGTTAATTAAGTTGATCAAGTTGCTCAAAAGTTGATAAATGGTTGATTGTATGTAATTTAGAAGCTGGTGAAGTTGATCTAATTGATTTAACGTTGATAAAGTTGATTAAACGTTGACAAAGTTGATTAAACGTTGACAAAGTTGATTAAACGTTCATAAATGGTTGATTAGAAGTTGATCAAGTTGCTTACATGTTAAATGGTTAATTGAAGTTAGTTAAAAAGTTATTTAAATTGATCAAGTTACTCAAACGTTGATAAGTGGTTAATTACAAGTAGTTTAAAAGTTAAGTTGATCAAGTTGCTTAAACGTTGAAATTGATTAATTACAAGTAGTTTAAAAATTGATCAAGTGGCTTAAATGTTGATAAATGGTTATAATTACTAGTTTAAAGGTTGATCAAGAAGCTTAAATGGTTAATTACAAGTAATTTACAGGTTGATCAAATTGATCAAGTTGTTTAAACGTTGATGAATGGTTAAAAACTAGTTTAAAAGTTGATCAAGTTCATCAAATTGTTTAAACAGTTAATTACAAGTAATTTAAAAGTTGATCAAATTGATCAAGATTTTTAAAAGTTGATCAAGTTGCTTAAATGTTGATAAAGGGTTAATTGCAATTAGTTAAAAGTTGATCAAGTTGATCAAGTTACTGAAACTTTGAAAATTGGTTAATTACAAGTGGTTTAAAAGTTTATTAATATTTTCAAAAGATACCTAAATAACAAAGTATTTAAAAGTTGATCAAGTGGATCAAGTTACTAAATTATTGATAAATGGTTAATTAACACTAGTTTAAAAGTTGATCAAGTTGCTTATATATACGTTGCCAAATGTTTAATTACAGGTTATATTTAAAGTTGTTTTCAACTAGGACAATCTTCCTTAAACTTTCTAACCCCTTCCAACAACTTCTGATTGTGCATTTCAAATTGATTTTGAACGGAAATGACGTCACACGCACGTGTTGACCCCACAACCTGTGCAATAAACTTGTATTTCGGCCATGTTTCCACCTTTTTTTACAGGTTCATGCCTTTGAAAAACGTGACTCGGCAAATAGGTAGGTGAAATTTTGCACCACTAACAAACGGACGTTGAGCTCCGAATTTTAATGCTCATTTTGCGAGTTAAACATCCAAAGACCGTAGCATAGGTTACAATGAACCACTATGGGTGCACTTTCGAGTGGGTGGAGCTCAATAACAGCAGCAAATCACAGTGGAAAGTAGAGATTTTTTGCAAGTTTTTACCTTTCTACAATGCTCGTAAACCGAGGTAAACTGGAAAAAAGCACCAAAATGGCCGACTTTTTGTGCTCTGCGGGAAATGGTTAATTGCTAATTGCGCAATGACTGATGCCCAATCTTACCACTACTCCCAAACGTTCAAATCTTCAACCCCCAACGGTGTAGAAACACTTAAAGGGCGTGCACAACAAGACAAACTTGCACCGTGGTTACACCCAAACCAACAAAAAATCCCTATTGGTTTACGCCGAAAGACTCCGACTTACGTAAAAATTAATCTACGTAAACCGTTACGTAAATCGAACCTTACGTAACTCGAATACAACCTATTCCTACACATTATTTTATAGGAAACACAACATAAAAATATATGACTTGGGTTACGATAACTTTCGCGATCAACGGTACGTTGGATTTTCGACAACTTTCCGGTGGAATGGGCCTATTGGTCTATTAATAAGGTCCAGTGGTCCTAGTCTTTGATTGCCTCTTTGGAAGTACATCCTTATGCAAAAGATCATAATGGGGATTTTAGTTTATCATAGACAGAATGAAAGTAAACGGTGAAAATGTGAACGCGATAAGACTCCAAGCACGGTGGCGCGCCAAGTGGAGAACGTAGAAATGTAATTTATCATTGCTCCATTGTAAATTATAGCATGGAATACAGTATGAGAGCACTTTTCCAGAAGTCTTTTACACAGAATTGTTAATTAAATACAGAATAATTAAGATTTACGGCAAGTAACGCGCGAATATCGCAGATCTGCCATATATATGCAGCAGTTCTGGAACAGTTTCGTAAGTAGTTCTGCTGCAGATAAGATTCAGAATAGGATTTTAAAAAAGTCTTATATAGGAAGAATTTCACTAGTATGTCTGTAAAACGAGTTATAGGCTAATTTCTTGATGATGGAAGAGCATCATCGAAGAACGATTCAACTAACATTTGATGAAAATGAGTAATTTGCAGTCCTGCTTTCTTGTAAATAGTTTCTATTATGATTTTCTATACTCAATGATTTTGATTTTTTGTTTGCAGTTGAATCGTTCTTCAATGCCGTGCATTATTCAGTTGAACCGTTCTTCGATGCTGCACTTTAATTTAATATACAGAAGTCCTATTTGGCATTTAGCTTCATTATCATAATTACTCGGATTTATCAATGGAATAAATAACATGTAGTTGAATGCTTCTTCGATGCTTTGGTGCCATTCAGTTGAATCATTCTTCCATGCTGCATTTTAACAAATGTATTACCAATTTACATTTAATTTACTTTAATTATTCCTCTGATTTGGACATTTAAATCCAGGTTTTCTCAGATTAGACAATACGTAGTTGAATCCTTCTTCGATGCTTTGGTGCCATTCAGTTGAATCATTCTTCCATGCTGCACTTTAATTAATGTATTCCCAATTGCCATTTAATTTACTTTAACTATTACTCTCATTTGATCATTGAAATCAATGTTTTCTCAGATTAGAGAATATGTAGTTTAATCCTTCTTCGATGCTTCGGTACCATTCAGTTGATTCATTCTTCCATGCTGCACTTAAACTATTGTATTCCTAATTGGCATTTAATTTACTCAAAGGTACAATCATTACTATCATTTGACCATTAAATCAATGTTTTCTAAGATATTAGGCTATACGTAGTTGAATCGTTCTTCGATGCTTCGGTACCATTCAGTTGAATCATTCTTCCATGCTGCACTTAAATTAATCTATTCCCAATTGCCATTTAATTTACTTTAATTATTACTCTGATTTGATCATTGAAATCAATGTTTTCTTAGATAGATTATACGTAGTTGAATCCTTCTTCGAGGCTTCGGTACCATTCAGTTGAACCGTTCTTCGACGCCGCACTTCAATTACCGGATATTCCGATTTCCCAGTGGATATTGAACTTTGTTGCATGTTTTCCAATGCAAATTCAATTGTGTATGCTTCCCTGCAGCGTTTACAAGCTCCACAGGTGTTGCAAAAACAGTGACTAGCCATGCACTTTCAAGGTTAAATATTCATGATGAGTGCCTTTGCTTTTCTCTCCTCCTTAACGAGGCGTAGCCACATCTGATGATGACTGAGGTGACTTGGTGTTGATCCCCAGGGAGCCAATGTAGCAACCCCCCCCCCCCAACATCCGCCATCTTCGTGCAACTTTCAAGCTCAATATGTGCTTTTGTTTATGACCACAAAAAACCCCAAAAACCCCTGTACTCATTACCATAAGGCATAAATCCAAAAATCTATATATACATTATACAATGTTACTTTCTTCTCAACCCCCCTCACAACCCCCCCCCACAACCCCCGCCCCCCCCAACCCCAGCCCCCCCCCCCGCCCCCCTGCATCAATAAGCACCGCCCTCCAATTAACAAAGTCTTTCTGAAATCATTGGAAAATTTATACAATTTATACAACATGCATACCACATTCAGGGGTTCAGGACATTCCAACCGGATTTTAATGTACTCCATGGACATGCTGACACATAAAAAAGGTACATGGGGCTGGTCTTGACTGTTCTATAAATTAAGGGGGGGGGGCTGTTAAGTTTGAGCGTGGGTGGGTGCAAATTATTTCAACTTAAGAATGGAATTTCTTTTGGTTTTTCCGACTTTCTTGAATTTCTTTAAGACACACACATGGACATTGGCAAGTTTACGAGGCATGTCATCTATGTCTCTTGTCGTCGGTTACCTACCCACAACCTGATGAATGTCCCAGGTATACCCCTAACCCCCCTCCCTTCAACCCTAAACTCAGTTGGTGGTATATGTATCTGTTTATTGCAGCTTCATGCAGCATAATACACTAATGAACAATTCATGAATTTTGCGCAGAACCAATCGCGCAGGTTTCACTTTGTCCACTTTGTCGCGAAAGGTTGCTGACTTTTCCTTTTTCCTACAGTCACATGTCAGGGTGGGTGGCACATAATACTAAATTTTGGAGGTGGTTTCAACAGGTAGTACACAACTGTTTGTAGATTTTTATTTGGAGGGAATTGGAAATTAAAGCGCGCGATTGGAAATTTTGAGTTGTCGCGTATACGTATATCTCTAAATCAAGGGCGGCCACTAATATTTTAACACATCTTAAAAGAAACATTAACATAGGGTTTGTACATGTACATAACTGTTTTTAGAATTTTTGGAACGGATTATAAATTACAGAATAAATTGGAAATTAAGCCGCACGCGATTGGGATTTTCAGTTGTCGCGATTGCGCGTATATCAAGGGCGGCCTTTAATCGTGCCCAGCATCAAAAACACATTGCAGTATTTGAGGAAGTTTATAATACGATTTTTAGTGTTTATTTGGTAATTTTTCAATGATTAGGAAAAAAGTTAGAGAGGAGCGAAGAAAATAAAATTTGGCCTTGCGTTTTCGCGGTTAGGTACCACCAGGTGGAGCTACGTGTTTTTCGCATTTTTACTAAAATACGCAATTAATATTAATACCTGGAAAGGGACATTGCAAAATAGTATTAATTAAGTTTTGTTAATTAGGATAAAGATTAAAATAGTATTAATTAGTTTTAGCTATTTAGGATGAAAGTTAAAATAGTATTTATTAATTTATGACAATTTATAGTATGAAAGTTTTTAGTTTTCTAATTTAATTTTAGCCAATTAGGATAAAGATTAAAATAGTTTTAATTAATTTTAGCCAATTAGGATAAAGATTAAAATAGTTTTAATTAATTTTAGCCAATTAGGATGAAAGTTAAAATAGTATTTATTAATTTTGACTAATTAGGATGAAAGTTAAAATAGTTTTAATTACATTTAGCCAATTAGGATGAAAGTTAAAATAGTATTAATTAATTTTAACCAATTAGGATGAAAGTTAAAATAGTATTAATTTATGTTGACTAATTAGGATGAAAATGATAATAGTATTATTTAATTTAAGACAATTAGGATGAAATATGAAATAGTATTAATTAATTTTAGCCAATTAGGATAAATGTTAAAATAGTATTAATTTATTTTGGCCAATTAGAATAAAAGTTTAACAAATATTAATTCATTTTGACTAATTAGGATGAAAGATAAAATAGTATTAATTAATTTTAACCAATTAGGATGACATTTAAAATAGTATTAATTAATTTAAGACAATTAGTATGAAACTTTTTGGTTTTTGAAATTAATTTTAGCCAATTAGGATAAAGATTAAAATAGTATTAATTTATTTTGACTAATTAGGATGAAAGTTTAACTAATATTAATTAATTTTGACCAATTAGGATGGAATATAAAATAGTTTTAATTAATTTTAACAAATTAGGATGAAAGTTAAAATAGTATTAATTTATTTTGGCCAATTAGAATGAAAGTTTAACTAATGTTAATTAATTTTGACCAATTAGGATAAGATTAAAATAGTTTTAATTAATCTTAGCCAATTAGAATGAAAGGTAAAATAGTATTAATTAATTGTAACCAATTAGAATGAAATATAAAATAGTTTTAATTAATTTTAGTCAACTAGGATTAAAATTCAGTATTAAAACACGGCTTCCACTTTCGCAATTGGGCACCACCAGGTGGCGCTATTCCACTTCCTTTACGAATAACCCCCATTTGGAGCAAAAAGAACATGTCTAACTTTCCTATTGTTTTTTTTTCTTTTTTCTTTTCTCCTTTAACTTTTTCTTTATTTCTCTCCACTTTCTGCACTTTTGTTGACATTTTCAGATCCAAGTCTCCAAGGGGCGGTTTCATTTACAAGATTAACCGTCCTTCTGGCCAGCACCCGAGTCAAATTTCTCTTGGCCGTCTTGTTTTTAAAATCGATAGATCCCAAACGGTGACTTCCAATTCAATTTGGAGCCGAATCTTGTTTTCTTATGTCCGTTTTCTCCTCAACTCTCTTCTCTGGACGACCCATTCCACCCCCAACCAAAATTTGTTATCGCAAACCCACACCCCGAAAAATACGTATTTATATCACGAATCTACGCTAGCTTCAAGTAAACCATAAAGTCAAGAAAAAATAGGAAGTCTTGAAAAGTATGACAGCCTCATTGCCTAAACTTATCTTTTTCCAGAACTTCATATATAGGGACCATTCATAAATGATGTTACTGCATTCGGAGCGACAACGAATGCGCGCGCGAATGCGAAAACCAAATTTTAAAATAAAATAGGTATATAATTTCCCAAAAATATAACAAATTAATAAAATGTTAACAGATTTATATACGTACAGTGTGTTTGAAAAATAATTGAGTAATTTAAAATATTCAGTTCGAAACGAACAAAAAGCGGAACGTGCTAACGTTAAATTATTTTTGATTCGATGAGTTTCCTCTATTTTGTCTCACCCTGTATTTCTTCACTCATTCAATTTAAAAAGTAATTGTCCATTTCCAGTAAGCACCTCCCATTGCCAATATGGAGGCCGTAGTGAGGCAAATTACGCAATCCGATTGGCTTAAACAATTTTTTTTTCGCAATGGAAGCCATTTTTTGAAAGATTTTTTTCAGCCAATGGCAGAACAGTGAAAATGGTCAATTATCTACAGCCTACAAAAGACATTATTTCATATTTCGATCTCAATAAAATTATATTAATAATTATGCAGAAAATACAAATATAAAATTACAATGGGTTAACGTTAAGTTATTTTTCATTCGATGAGTTTCTTTAATTTTGACTCACCCTGTATTTCTATCCTGAACTAAATAAAACAGTGGTTATATACAAATTACAAAAATATTTATCCTCATTTATATAAACTGTAATAAAATTAAATTAATTTAATTAAAATAGGATAAATGTAATTACTAAGGAAAATTGCAATTAGTTTCGGAGTAACTCACGTGATGGCAGCACTGAGGTTCAATTATCATTCCCATGCTGTTTGTGATTTTCAGTATGTATATAGAGCATTGTAAGGGTCAAAATAACCCATATTCAACGAAATGCCACCAAAGTACGCTGATAGAAAAATACAATAGTATGGCTTCACTGCGCATGAATTACAAATTTAAGGGGAATGCGAAAGGAACATTTGATTGTGCTGCCACCTACAGGTAGAAATTAGCAAATATGCAATGCTAAGTTACCTAGAAGCAACAGTTTTGATGTAGAATATAATTATTACATTATTATTACCTTTGCCGGTGTTTTTATCAGAAAATTAACGCGGCAGTACACTAGTGCACGCGTGTCTCACCCGGTGGCGCTTTCCAAACCATTTATATTATTACATAATTTAACATTTCAGTATAATCTATTAACTGATATAAAGCACTGACAGGGTCAAACTGACTGGGATTTTAGTTTAGGGAATATAGTTTGCTGTATCGTGTCGTATCGCGATGCTGCGTGTCCATTCGGTCCATACCGGCATATATTTGTCTTTACCGTATACACTGATCTAATTCCCTCAATGAAAAATGTAAATGAGTAATAAATAACTTGCCTCCATTTTGGAATTAGATTTGTGTATGTATGGTAACAAGCTTATGGAGCTACCGCGCGTGTTACATCAATACGCATTGAGGTAAGTCTAGGTTGCGCTGCGCATGAATTAATGAATGAAATAATGAATGAAATAATTGAAAAGGGGGCTCAAACAAACTGATGGAAGGAGGTGGAGGGGGAGAGAGAATAGCAATATAAGGAGATCAAGCGATCAAACCCAACCCTACCACCCTGTTCATATTGGTCCCCATGGTTACCTAATAAACGTTCATTAGCACTTACGTCATGAACAGCAAAAGCCATCGGCCGGATTATAGAGGACATTACGAGTGTGCCATAATTATGACCAGTGGCGCCGTCGGGGGCCACATTAGTGCGAATACACGTTTCATCGAAAGCGTGTTTTTTTTACGACGTATAACGTCATGCGCAACCACCCCCTTTTTCCCATACTCATTTTAATGAGAACAATTTCCACCATAAATATTGCAGCCATACACCGAGCGTGTCAACGAAGAGCAATCAATCGCACAGCCGAGTCCAATAAACAAGCAAAGCGAAACATCATCGCTTTTTATCGAAAGCAGAAGCCGTAGCGTTCAGGTGACACAGCGGTTTGAGCAAGCCGAAGCAATAATTAGCTGGAAATAAGGTTTGCGATTTGTATAGTCCATGCAAGGAAAGAAGAAACTTCAAGGTCAAACTTGCTATGTTAAATCATATGCTGGGCAACAGTCAAGGTCATGTTAATATGCAATGTCTAGGTGAAAGCACCGTACATGAAAAGAAGTGACTGAATGGTGAAATTAGTTCACATCGAATGCAAAAGCAAGATAGTCCATTCTAGTAAAGAAGAAACTTCAAGGTCAAACCTGTCCTGTAAATTCATATACTTGTCAACAATCAAGGTCAAATTTGTCTACTTTAACCTGGTTTGCAAGATAGTCCATATACGGAAAGAAAAAACATGAAACTAGTTCGCATTGAATGAAAAGTTTGCAATATATAGTCTGTGCAAGGAAAGAAGAGACTTGAAGGTCAAACTTGCCACGTTTGGACATGTGCCGGATAATATACAAGGTCAAATTAATCTGCATTGTCTAAGTTAGCTGGGTGTCCGTAAACGAAAAGAAGCGCGTTAATGATGAAATTGGTTTGCATGGAATGTGATAGCGATATAGCCCGTTCAAGTAAAGAAGACAGTTCAAGGTCAAACATGCCATGTAATAAAATCTTCTGGGCGACATTCAAGGTCAAAATGGCTCACATTGACCAGATTTTGGGTCTTCTATAGACAGTATGAAGAGACTTTAACGATGAAACTGGTTCTCATTGAATGAGGTAGCGGGATACATATTCCGTTCCAGTAAAGAGGACACTTCAATGTCAAACTTCCCTTTTAAAAACATAGGCTTGATCGGATTGAAGGACAAACTGGTACCCACCGAATACGTTAGCAGGGTAGTCCGTTGATGGAAAGAAGACTTCAAGGTGAAATATCCCAGCTAAAGTGCTGGGCTTGTCCACATTCAAGGTCAAACTTCCCGGTTGAAGACTACATTTATTTCAAAGTTCATCCATTTTTATGAGAAGTTTGACCTTCAAGTCTCTTCTTTCATTGAATGAGCTATATAATTTAGGATTCAATGTCACTGCAAACTGAAATAAAACCCAACAATATGTCTGTATAATAAGCAGTTTGCTTACTAACTCCAATTTATTGATGGCAAATATGGCCATGATATTACTAATTAAGATATTGATAGTGTTGGAACTCCATACCATCTTTTATTCCTAACTATGGCAAAAGTTTGAATCGCCATCGTTGACAAACCTCTGCTTCGATTTTGTTCAAATTTTAAGACAACATTCCTTACCTATCTAAGAAAATGCTTACCAAATTTCATTAGTATTAGTTGCCTAGACGATCCGCAATAAATTCTTTTCCATAACCGTAATTCACGCGAGAATTCATTTCACGCGCGTTGCGACAATTTCGACACGTCAGTTTGCCTTTAAGGCAAACAGGCAACTTTGTTCTGACATAATTGTATAGAATTTAGTTACAAATGGTTGAAAGTATGTGCAGATATTTATTGCTGCCGTTCGTGCTGTTGGCAAGCTCCAAATTATAGGGCTGGAGTATGGAAGGCGGCAGGAGCTCGGCCGCAGAGGTGGTTGTACTTATAGAGTTGGTGAGCAAGGATTAATGGCTCATTAGTGCTGTGCACCGATAACTCAGTATCGTCATACACACACAGTATGTAGGCTGGCTGCGAATATTGATACACCGCATGGCTTCAAACGCCAACCGCAATATTAGCCCGGCCATGATGTATATTAGCGCCGTCCCACGAAAAGCATATTCAGCTCTAACTCTAGGCTCTAGATATATATGCTGTTATACCATATATATACTCTATATATATTACTCTCTCTATATATACACATTGTACTAACCGTGGCTAGGAACATTACGACCGAGACTGGCCATTCGGGCTACATTCTCACGCGGGCCGCCATGGGGCTCAAATTATTAAACACCTCTCCGTAAATCTATAACTGCCATCATAAAGACTAATGAATATGGTTGCGCAACGTAATTGACGACGTCCCAAAACGGCCTTTACTCAATCATGCACCACACCATCATTTTTTCTCCACCTTACACGAAAACGCGTAGCGGGAGGTGAGCGCTGCGCGCGCTCCGAGAAACAGTTCTGGGAGCCTGTAATCATGGCACAACTGATTTGCTAACTCCCAAAGTGTCTCTGATGGATAGCAAATGGAGTGCCAACAATCCAAACACTTGGATTGTTACGTAAAGAAATATATTGAAAAATAGCAGCGACACGCTTTTTCGCGACAACTTAGCCGCGGCAGACCTGCCATACTGCACAATTCCATTTCTTATTGGTATGCTATTATTTAAATGACTTTAGAGAGTACAATGGGCACTTAAGTAGGTCTATGACTGCTTGATATACTCTACGTACAAACAACTTTGTCCGCGCGTGCAAATTTTTATTCGCTAAAATAAAAATTATGTTTCTATATTTCAGCATAGCTTTATCAAAAATGGAACAGTTTAATGAAATGGTGTATAAAGTACACTAATACACAATATCAAACAGAAGGAATTATGGATTTTGCTGTAAATGTGGAAAATATTCATGCGTGTTGCTATCGCGACATTCGCGTGCGCGCGTGTAGTGTGAAAATATAATTAAACTAAATTGTAATGCTGTTTATTTGTTTACTACAATACAATTGGACTGTAATGTTTCATTATATGTTTAATGTTTGTTCTCGGCAACCATTTTGATGACAAAGGTAAATGAAACTAATTTTATAACGCGGGATAGCCGCGAAGTGAAATATATTCGCAAACATTCAGCATTAATAATATTTGCTGTAAAATGTAACAGTCATGCAACAAATGCCTCATAGCCCATAATGGTAACCTATAATGATGGATTAAGTATGAGCCCCTCCCTAAGAGGCAAAGAAAAGCAAGCGATGCAGCGCATTGCGTTAAATGACGCTAGATGGCGCACCGGTTGCTGATCCAAAAATCCATAAAACAAAGAAGAGTTTTGTCACCATTCCCAATATGGCTGCAGTAATATTATTTCTGTAGTTAGTGTTATTTGAAGGTCATTTACATGAGGTCATAGTAAAAGTGTAGAAATAAATGTTTTTCCACTCGTGGAAACCTTCAATTGATGTGCTGCATGTACAGTTTGATAAATGGAAAACACTTCCCATGTTAAGTAATGCTAATGAAATTAATTAGTTCCTCAGTGACAAATGGGTAAGAAGTGCTAAAATTTTAGCTCCATTCTCTTCTTTTTTCTACCCCAATGGACAACTCCTAAAAAAATCTTCCTTGCTCTTTTAATTCGCGAGAAACTCAATTTACAAAATTAGCCTCCCCTGTATTTCATTCAGCACAGACATTAACCTTAATTAAATTGCATTTTCCCACACTTAATCCAAGCTCAGTTACATATATGCATAACAATCAAATTATAAATAAATATAATTTTGTATTGCCATTTTTGAACGGTTGCCGCGTCAAATTTTTTCCTCCGCGAAACTCCATATTTTAATAATTAATAATTACAATACCAAATGGGTAGCTAGTTCAGAAGCTTGATTACTTTATAAAATCCCATAAAATGTTAAATTTTTCCATTAATATTGGAAATAGAGAATGTTAACCATATAAATCTACATAACTATCAACGTAAAGCGCTGACATAATTTATAAATGCTCCCTAAAACCGCATTATTTTATTGTTAAAAAATTATAAAATATGTATGTATACTTATTAACTATTAGGTTAACTGCTACAAGCATTTTCTAAATATTTAAACCATTTAAGAATAAATATACAGCGGCCGATGAAATTTTCGCGGATTGTCGGTTGCCCGCGATTTTGGCTCACCCTGTATTTTATTTAAGTGATGAATATGGGTAAAAAGGATGGTTTTGGGGTATGTTAAGAAGAGCCTAGTAATAGAAAACAGTAGAAATAATCCGGTGAATTGTTATGAATAATGAAAGGAGTTTACGTGATTTTGGAGCGTGTCGCGTTCGGAGCAGAAATGCGAATTACGGAGTTTTTGTTAGTTTGTTGATTAAAGTTGGAATTAATTTGGTGAAACAGTGGTTGCTAAGTAGGATCTACGACTAGAGAAAGCATTAGTGATATTCTCCAAGTGTGATTGTTGGTGTGCAAGGAACACAAGCTAAGAGTGTTATCTCTTCGGAGCATGCAGCGCATGGTCAGCGATTGATTGCCAATTTTCACGCCACAATTCTTCGCCAGTCCAACTGACCACAGCCTTATTATTTTAGTGCACATGGTGAGCAGTAGCAGTATAACAAGCCATTATAATCATAATAATAATCTATTACTGACCACTCAAATAAATATGATGGAAATTGGGTTTTACGGTTTGGAGCGCGGGACAAAATGATAAATTTTGGATTTTTGTTTTGGAATATATTGGGATGAATTACACAACAGTGATGGTTTGG
The DNA here is from genome assembly GCA_034696005.1 of Glomeris marginata. Classification (NCBI taxonomy): domain Eukaryota; kingdom Metazoa; phylum Arthropoda; class Diplopoda; order Glomerida; family Glomeridae; genus Glomeris; species Glomeris marginata. Next base: position 19,624 of record JAQFZQ010001053.1, read on the forward strand.
AAATAGTTTGGTGATGAGATTTGATGTGCTTGGTGAACTGATATATAATCTTGTTAGAAATCCCAAAGGGGTTACAAAAAATAGTGGAGATTGGAAGACTTCGCGCCACTTAAGAGAGTAATTTTATTTCCGGAAATTTCTGCACTTGCTTCATTCAACATTTATTTCAGACTCCCATTTCACACACTCAATGTTTCTTCTATAAGATCCTGAAACACTTCTGTATTTACATTTGTATTTCCAGACTGCTCAAATAAAGCAACATTTTATTTGATGAAAATTCAAACTTTAAATTTATTCCCAAAATGAATAATTTAAATTATTATCTTAATTAATATTATTTTTTTATATAACATAAACATCAATTTTGTTGCTCCAAATTCCCCTAGCTTTTATACTTAATGAATGTAACTGACTATGCTATTAATATTTGTACAATATTCCCTGATTTCTTTTATATTTTGTCTAATTTGGTTTATATTTTTTCCTGCATTTTTCAACAGTTTCTAGATTTTATAATTTTATTACTAGATTTTTCTAATTTTGTTGCTAGGCTTTTTTTAATGTCACTAGATTGTTCTACATTTTCATAAATTTGTTATTAATTTTTGATAAGTTTGTTATAAATTTTCATAAATTTGTTATAAATTTTCATAAATTTGTTCTAAATTTTCATAAATATGTTCTAAATTGTTTTTAATTTGTTTTTAATTTGCTCTTAATTTGTTCTTAATTTGTTCTGAATTGTTCTTAATTTGATCTGAATTGTTTTTAATTGGTTCTAAATTGTTTTTAATTTGTTCTAAATTGTTTTTAATTTGTTCTAAATTGTTTTTAATTTGTTTTTAATTTGTTCTTAATTTGTTCTTAATTGTTCTTAATTTGATCTGAATTGTTTTTAATTTGTTCTAAATTGTTTTGAATTTGTTCTAAATGGTTTTTAATTTGTTCTAATTTGTTTTTAAGTTCTAATTTGTTTTTAATTTGTTCTAATTTGTTTTTAATTTATTCTTAATTTGTTCTGAATTGTTGTTAATGTGTTCTAAATTGTTCTTAATTTTTCTTAATTTTTATAAATTATTCTTAATTTTTATAAATTATTCTTAATTTTTATAAATTATTCTTAATTTTTCTAACTTGTTCTTAATTTTTATAAATTATTCTTAATTTGTTCTAAATGTTTCTAATTTTGTATTTTTCTAAGCTTTACTAAATATTTGCTAAATAATTTTCTTCATGTTTTCACAAAATATTTGAAATTAATATAACTTATTTGCACTCCACAAATGGCACTTTTCTCGGAACTCCGAGCGTTGCCATGGAAACGTTGCATAAATTATCTTAATTGCGTTGCCAAGAACATGAAAAGTGTTACTTCCGATTGCGCAACAAATTTACTCGGTCAGTTTGCAGGTTTCTCCAACAGAATGAAGACGTATTAATTTGCTCGCAGTTATTCTTCCCAAATTCGTATTACTATGAATTCAATTCCAAATGTTCTAAGTTGGAACAGTGGTTGGAACAAGGATTGGAACAAGAGAACAAGAATGTTTGTAATTAGAAATGTTTAGAATGAAAAACAACAGATTTGGTCCAAATTTACTTTCATAAATGGTAAGTGCAAACATAACTTTTAATTTTCTGTATAGGCCTAATAATAATAATGAACGTTCCAATTTGGAACCATTACATTATTCACTAATGGAACATTTAGTGACATTAGTAGCTTATATAATAAAATACAATTTGTATTTTATTTATATTTTATTTTTATTTTTCCTAATTCCAAATATTAAAGTGAAATATATTACAAAATTTATTAAAATATAAAAAAATACGATTTTAATTTAAAGGTGAACTAACGGTGGTAAAAGTGGACTATGACCAACCCTGCCATTGGGTAAATTGGGACTACTGGATCATTAGTCTGTCCATGATTGGCCAGAATGGGTACAGTTCAGAGTCCATGTCAGTTCACCTTTAATTTTGGAAATTAATATTTTACCAAATACACTACAAATTTTGTTTCTTTGTGTTCTAAAATTTAGTACACTAACATTATATTTAGTTACATGTTTTGGAACAATTTCAGCTGGTATTGGTTAAAATATTGGTCCAACTTGTCGGTTGGATAAATAACCGTAAAAATGTTAGCTTTTCTTTGCGTATACTCAAAAAACTGGATGTAAAATAGGAAAAAATGTGGTTTGTTTAGTATGTAGAGTACTGTATAGTACTCTGGCTTGCCTTGCAAACAAGGCTTATTTTTTCCACACTGTCCATCTCCTTACAATATTTGCATTCGCGAGCCGCACTTGATTTTTACGATAATGGATTTTTACAAAAGCTAGTTCACTTTTATTCTCCAAACATACCCACATAGAATTCTTCTTTCTACAAGAAGCATTTGTTTTTTTTTGTCATACTGAGGTGACCAATAAAACATGGGAATAATTTTTTTGGTGCGCGACATGTCGGCCATTTTCCATATGCCGCCATTGGATAAGCCGCTATCACTGGTTGGGCATAAACGCAACTCGTGTTTGCTTCCCAACCTGTTGATTTAATTGATCTGGATTGTGGGAGGGTTAGGAGACAGAGAAGAACAACCAGCCAACCACCTTCATGCTCAGAATGACAGCGCGAAGTTGCTGCGCCGCGAAGATAGCGCGAGTGAATCTCGGTCGCTGCATGCATGCACACAGTGAAATATCATGTGTGGGAATTGAGAAAACATGAAGAAAAAGAGCTAAGAAGCAAGTGTACAGTAGTGTTGTGGTTTACTGAAAGCAATTTACTACGTATCCTCAAAATCCGGCTTCGAAATGCCACCCTTTCGCTTCGATTTGCCCGCGAAAATGAGGATTCTCCTCGGCAAAGCTTGCACTAATTTCCCATTGGTCAGACGCCTCATAGCTGTAGGATGTAACCCTACCCAAAACAAAATAGTTCCCACTATTTAATTTAATTCCAGCTTTAAACATAAACTAAATCTCATAATAAAATGTCATCGACTAAGTTGTCGCGAAAAATAGTCAATATAAATATTAGCCGCTTTTTTTGCCTATAGTACTTCCTCAGTCAAGGTTGCAGTGTGGATAACCAGTAAAATGGGCCAAATAATAGGAAGCCTTCAGAATTTTCACATGATAATTTTCCTCACAGTTACAATAAAGTTAAAGCACAAACCAGACATTAGGATAAAAATAAACTAATTATAGGGGAGACCGGGGATGGATGCACCACTGGGTATTATGCACCAGTCGATCTAGCGTTAAAACCACGTTTCTAAA
>JAQFZQ010001054.1:0-22912 GCA_034696005.1 Glomeris marginata
GAAGTGTAGAAAGTTATACACAGGCAATTGACCCTTGCCCAGGGTCAGCAATTACAACAATTACAACATACTCAACAAGCTGTCACCAGTATTGGATGACCTTTTGTGACAAATCTTTTTGTGGAAGTATGAATAAGTGTATTGTAAGAAATCATTTTATTGCAAGAAGCAAAGAGATGATTTGCTAAAAGGGGAAATTAGCTGTAAGTGAGCTGACTGGAATCACTTGTATTGAAAGATTAAGGTGCTAAAATCTCTAAAATCAAGGGAGATAGGGCTATTTCAGTAAGGGAAAGTTAACTGTAAACAAAATCCAGGCTAACGGATGACAAACGCATTTGTCATTTTTCCTAGGTGGTTTGAGATTCCTGTTTGATGTTAAGACTACGCTGAACATCAGCGACGCAACGTTCTATCCATCCCGCACGAGCCACGGTTACGATCTGTATGCCAGCGCGGTGGACAAGGAGGACATCCTGTTCGTGAACCTGGTGGACGGAAAGGTAGAGATGATAACCGGTGTGGGTAAGGCAATGCCCCCTTCGCTAACTCAATGGTACAACGTGAACCGGCCGATTACGAGCAGCGGGGTTTTCGGTAACTACATGGTCACCCCGGCCGAGGAAGCTCTGTTCGTGGTGAACGGCCAAACTCGCACGGTGAACTGCGAGATTGGAAATCTTCCACATCCGAGGCTCGTGGTCTGGGTGACTGCAACTTTATAATGTCCTTGTGGCAACGCACCCATTGCACCACCCATTTCTTTTCCTCTTTGATTATTCTCTTACGAAAGTACCTTTCTTCCCAGACCTAAAATGGGTTTGCAAAGGGTACGGGCCACCGGTACAGAGTAGATTTGTAAGATGGGGGTACCGTGGGTGAGACGTGTGATTTCTTGCACGCGATGCATGCGCAGCTTTGAAGTACTTACTACTACTATTATTCCGGCTACCGTGCAAGGACTTTTGACTCACCCCGCGTACACGAGGCATACCCGTATGATACACACGCGTAAGAAAAGAAAAACGGCAAAAGTTGCTTTTGCGTTCGACCCAAGCAGCTCCTTCGGTTAGTCTAATCAATAACAGTGTGATCATGCGAGCAAGTATCCGGGTTGCGGAAACGGTGCGATTTTACGTTGTTTCGTTGCCGCGATGATCAAGTGAGACCATTTTTGTCGTTTGCACAGGCTCGTGAATGTGCAAGGTTTGAAGATTTTGCAGGATTTATTCAATCGCTTTCAAACAAACAATAATTATTCTAGCTTTGTAGGCAATTTGTAAAGGCCCCTCGCCGCGAAAGTTCTCGGCGGGGCACCGCGATTCGCGTCTCGCAGCTGAAATGCGGTTCCACGCCGAGTGCTTTCGCTGGATAACTGGTAATTGGAGTCATTCAATTCCCCTATTTCTACCTTCCCCAACCAAACAGCTGTAGTGTTGTCCGAGTGAGTTTAGTGTCTGCGAAGGTTTTTTTTGCAAGATTCCCTGAGGTATAGATCAAGAGGAACCAATTTGTAGATCATCAACTTATCCAAATTATGCACTGGCAGGGATTTGCTCAAGCTGATGATGTTAATGGTTATTATATTCCTCGCATGTTCGTTTTACAAAACCTCTATTATATAGTAACTCCCAGTTAGCTAAATTTAAAATTGTGCCTGGCGAATTAAAGATGAGTCTCATCGGAGGAAACTGGGGGCCCAGAATGAAGATAAAAAGGGGCAAAATGATCCATCAGTTGTAGTCAAATCTTCAATTGTCCATCGTTGATGTTTGACATCCGAGTGAAACGAGTTTTGTACTTAATAATTATGTGTGTCGTGAAGTTTTCGTTTTGTTTCTTCTATATATTGCGTACCGTACAACCTCCAAAGATGAATATGATGGAGTTGGGGCTTGTGAATGAATGCAGCAAAGTTCTGCTGCTATAGCTAGTTAGAAAGACTAGTTTATTATAACAATGGGATAATATCAGTTAATTTTCAATGAAGCTTTTTTTTCACTTTCCCGCAATATTGTTCATGGAGACACGGCATGTGTTTCAGCTCGAGTAAACACCGCCATCAGGTGTCTTGGACAATTATACAAACAATGTTAATTTCATTGCATTGATGATGTGCATACTAATTTTGCATTGCTTCAGAAGTCTGGAATGGAGTTTATTTTCCCAAATTGCTTACTTAGACCATTGCCAATTGAAACTACGTGTTTCCGCTGCACGATGAAAATCATCCATTGTTTTATTAGTATTTCGTTTTTAAAATATTTCTCATAAGGTTGTCTTTTGTTTTCTGGAAGACAATGGCAGTGTTGTTTCACTATTCAATGAGGGTTTTATATAAACCTGATGAGAGAACATAATTGATACATTCAAAATGGTGTACGAAAGCCGCGTGAAACATTCCTTGATGTTACGGTGCGAGAGGTTTGATGCTGTTATCAAATATACATGCAAGCCAAAGTTTACATGGTTCCCAAGCAAAAACAGTAGCTGAACTTTGTTGCATTCATTTTTTGGGTGGACCTTACCAACAAATACTCCAAATGTCATTTTTTCTGTATTTTTTTTAATGTTTTGTATTGCGCTATAATTTGTTTTCCCTCGGCAGTGACAAACTTACAAAATCCTTAGTCCCGTACACTGGGCACATTTAAAATAGTTGTGTTTTGTAATATTTCAGTGAAAGTTTGCGTGTGGAGAAAAAACAGCTTAGACGCATTAGTTGGCTGTTACATCTCTAGCACCGGTTTACGCAGGATAATAAGTATAGATGCCAAGTTTGTATATCCTGGGGGAAATTTCAGTTTTGATGGAGAGAAATTTAATCAAATGCTACGTGGAGAACTGAATAAGTTGAGCCTCCAAAACAATTAGAACATTGTAGTAATAATGTTGGCGTAGAAAAACAGCTAGAATGTGTTTACGTGAGCATTGAACGGGTTTGTAACATTTTTGTTCACCTTAGTTGACACGAACATTGGGCGTGTAATTGATCTCAAGTCTGTAGTTGGGTGGTATAGGAAAGGTCTACAACGATTTTCACCAGTATTTCAATGTTAATTCGTTTCTTTTCCCTGTCAAGACTCGTGTAGATGTAATTTTAAACGAAGCACTTGGAACGATAACTGTGTCTAAAAGCTATGCTAAAAGAAACGAGACAGATAAAATTATTAAATAACCAAATGAACGTGTTACTTTTAAAATGTCTGCTGATGAACAGGTGCGGTCATTGCCAACTTAATCTATCCCATCAAAACTAACCATTCGCAAACAACGTATCGTTGTCATTGTACTCGTGTTATTGCATGGTCTGTATATCGCATTCAATTTGAGCTTCTTGCATCACAATATTGTAGCCAATTTTACAATAAAATCTGAGCGCAATTTTTCGCTTAGAGGACCAAATTTAGCTTTAATAGTTTGATGCTGTTTTCGGCAAATAATTATTTCACTTTATGCGGAATACGGTTTCCACTGTAATATTTCTTTAATACAGTGGATTTATTTGATGTATGGTACATTTGTTACAAAGGGCCTTCTGGTCTGATAATTTGCATAATTCCCACTGAACCTATAAAAACCAATGAGAAATTTAGAACCCTTATCTTGCCCTTATTTACTTTGAAGTAGCCTTTAAATCTTATAAAGTCCTATATTTTGTTTTATAAACACAAAATGTGGTCGTTTTTTTGACTGATGTTGCCAAAAGAAAACTTTAAATTATGTTTTATGATTATTATAGTGAAGTTTAACCTATAACTTCACTTTTCCATGTCAAACACATAACTTATATTCAATTGTTGCATTTAATGGTGTGAATGAAAAACAGACAGTAGGATTCTATAGTAAAGTTTTATTGAAGAAATTGAAACCGGTTACCACATTCGATTAGTAGAATGTGTTGCGCAAATGCAACATACATGTAACCCGACTTGTACTTATTTACATGACCAGTTTATGAAGTAACCAATAACTACTACACCACCTAAAACGCCAACTAGAACAGTATTGCGTTAAAAATGTTATGTACAATGCTAAAAGATTGCCACAAATTAGATTCACGATTCCGGTGTACGTAACAAAAATACTGTTTTCGCAACATATGTTGGTAGTCGGATGTTTTTAATCAACGTTGGTACGATATGAAATGGCAGGATGACAACGCAATGTGTTGAGATTGTAAAATCTGGTATCTGCTGTTCAAATCCACCTTAGCAGTAGAAGTACAAACGCAGACGTGGTAATTACACTGGCGGAGAGCAAGGGTGAGCCATTGCATCCATCGTCAGAGCATGAATAAATACAGGTCCTGTATTCTCTGACGCCTCCTCTCCTCTGTTCGAAGTCACAAATATTTCCCATGTCCACTGACGAGCAGAATCTGGTTGTGCCAACTTCCCCTGAAAATATTTAACAAGTATGAATAACTTTGTGGAATAATTTTACAAAACCTTCCTGCAATAATTCAACCACTTCAAACACTTTATCATACATTAATTAACAAGGAATAACAAAATTACCTTTAAACATGCCTGTTGTTTTGACGCAATAATTAGCTTCATAGACATGATCACAACTTTCAGGTTGTAAGACTGTTGTGTTCAAATCAAGGGTCTCTGTGCAATGGGGATGTTCATCTGAAGAGCAAACGTAGCATTCAATAGCCAAAGCTGTAAAATTATAAAACAAAACATGGTCATTGTGTGATCGAATCAGGGTGTATAAAAAGGGAGTGGCTCCAGTGCACTGGAACCGCGTTTATCTGCTTTATACTTTCAAAGATATAACCAAGAGTGTATGAAGGTTGATATAACTGATAAAAATATACACGTTATCGACATTGTATATTGATATTAAGTCAAAGAAATTACTTCCTTGAACTTTCTATACAGATTAAGAACGTACTGAATGAAACTTTGAAAACTACAGCATTTTTCTAACGTCTAGCTACTTACCTCCAGAAATTAATGTTACCGTCACAATAATAAAGAACGTGGCGTTTCTTATTACAGATAACATTCTAACGAAGTATATTCTTTTCCCTTCAGAATGCGTAAAAACAAAAATAATAATTTTAAACAACGCAATGCTAACTGCTACCGTGGGGCCACCGAAAGAAGACAGATACCTGGGGCAGGGGCCCTATAAAGGCGAGGAATCGTCCAAACGGAGGGGAGGGGGGTTGGTCTTTGGCTTGCACCTGGAACCCAGAAAGCTCCGTCAGTGGGTGACGTCATCACCCCTCAATTTGGACAATTCCTCCCCTTTTCCTGAGTAGTCGCAACCAAAGTTGAGCCCAAAGTGCACCCAACCCCTCTAAACGTCACCACATCAGGTTTGGTGCATAGGCACAACACGTGCAATCGAGTAGGGGACAAAGTTTTCTAAGAATTGCCCGTTGCTGGTGACGTCATGCACCGCTAATTGAGCTAACCTAACTTAACATAAATTCTTAATTCTGCAGCGCATCGTCCAATTTTAAAAAATCAAAATGCGATTTAGATTGCAATTTTATGCACAACTACAATATCTCATTCCCAATTTTAAATTGTGGGTATTAAAAAAGTTGTACTTTTTATTTGATTCAATCAATTACAGGATTACCGTTTCTTGGAAAAGGGTGAGAACAATAGCCGCGCGGAAGTGGCCCAACTCCACGGGGATTTCTATAGAAAACTTTGCCCCCTACTCGATTGCACGTGTTGTGCCTATGCACCAAACCTGATGTGGTGACGTTTAGAGGGGTTGGGTGCACTTTGGGCTCAACTTTGGTTGCGACCAAAAACCTCGCAGATCGAGCGCTCTCCCTATACCTTGGTTGCGACAACTGTAGTGCCCACGTGGTAGTGCCCCATGGGGCATCTGTCTTCTTTCGGTGGCGCTTGCTATGCGTGTTATTGCGTGGAATGGTATGTATCGCATTCAATTTGCATCACAATATTGTAGCCAATTTTACAATAAAATCTGAGCGCAATTTTTCGCTTAGAGAACCAAATTTGCTTTAATAGTTTGATGCCGTTTGCGGCAAATTATTTCACTTTATGCGGAATTACGGTTTCCACTATTTCTTTAAAACAGTGGATTTATTTTATGTATACACATGGTACATTTGTTATAAAGGGACTTCTGGTCTGATAATTTGCTTTCAGGGTTTCCACTGAACCTATAAAAACCAATATTGAAATTTCTAACCCTTATCTACTTTGAAATAGCCTTTAAACCTTATAAAAACTTGTATTTTGCATTACTAACAAAATATTGTTGCTTTTCTGACTGATGTTAGCAAAAGAAAACTTTAAATTATAGGTTTTATGATTATTAGTGAAGTTTAACCTATAACTCTTCATTTCTTCATGTAAAACACAATAACCTACATTTTGTGATTGTTTCATTTAATGGTGTGAATGAAAAACGGACACAGTAGGATTCTACAGTAAAGTTTTATTGAAGAAATTGAAACCGGTTACCAAATTTAAGATATAAAAACTTATAAACATGGCGCATAAAAACATTCGATTAGTAGAATGTGTTGCGCAAATGCAACATATGTAACCTGACTTGTACTTATTTACATGACCATACAATCGGGCAGTTTATGAAGTAACCAATAACTACTACACCACCTATAAAACGCCAACTAGTACATGTATTGCGTTAATGTTATGTACAATGCTAAAAGATTGCGACAAATTAGATTCACGATTCCGGTGTACGTAACAAAAATACTGTTTTTGCAACATATGTTGGTAGTCGGATGTTTTTAATCAACGTTGGTAAAAACATAGTGAGATTCTATTTTTAGTGACATCAGTTGGAATAGTATGTGCTTATTGTCGCGTAATATCTCATGATAAGATAGGTACTCGTACGATATGAAATGGCAGGATGACAACGCAATATGTTTTGGGATTGTAAAATCTGGTATCTGCTGTTCAAATCCACCTTATCAGCAGTAGAAGTACAAACACAGACGTGGTAATTACACTGGCGGAGAGCAAGGGTGAGCCGTTGCATCCATCGCCGGAGCATGAATAAACACAGGCCCTGTATTCTCTGACGTCTCCTTTCCTCTGTTGGAAGTCACAAATATTTCCCATGTCCACTGCCGAGCAGAATCTGGTTGTGCCAACTTCCCCTGAAAATGCATATTTAAAGATGCAATTATGAATAACTTGTTGATCAACTTTCAAAATATTAAATATTTATCAGGTAGTAAGGCAAAAGTGATTTTAAAAGTATCTGTGGTGTCTATAATGTAATGTCCTGCACTTTAAACACTATCATAAATTAATTGACAAGGAATAACAAAATTACCTTTAAACATGCCTGTTGTTTTGATGCAATAATTGGCTTGATAGACATGATCACAACTTTGAGGTTGCAAGTCTATTGCGTTCACATCAAGGGTCTCTGTGCAATGGGTATGTTCATTTGAAGAGCAAACGTAGCAATCAATAGCCAAAGCTGTAAAATTATAAAACAAAACGACTAATTATTACATGGTCATTGTGTGAATCAACTTTAGGGTGCAAAAAAAGGGAGTGGCTCCAGTAGGAACCGCGTTTATCTACTTTACTTTCAAAGATATAACGATATAACTGATAAAAAATGTACACGTTATCGACATTGTATTGATATTAAGTGAAGAAATTACTTCCTTGAACTTTCTATACAGATAAATAACTGATTAACAGGTGGGCGACTTTAAGCCTACATAGGGAATTTGAAAACTACAGCATTTTTCAAACGTCTACTTACCTCCAGAAATTAATGTTACCGTCGCTATAATAAAGAACGTGGTGTTTCTTATTACAGGTAACATTATAACGAAGTATATTCTTCTCCCTGGAAATACCAGAATGAGTAAGAAAGGCGCTCAACGCCCTTCAGAATCCGTAAAAACAAAAATAATAAACAACGGAATGAATAATATCGTTAATGCTAGGTGGCGCTCGCTATGCTCAAGGTGGGGAGCTATCTATAATGGCCTACGATTGCCAACAGATATCACTGCGGCGCCATTTTGATGCCACCATTTGTACCACGCCGAAGAAAAGAAGCGCCTGTAGGAGCAACGTTGGAGGTTGAACTCCGAATTGTCGGAATCGAGATGAGAATAAACCATTACTGCCAGGATTCGTGGGAATTTATTAAACAGATTAATAATTGGTAGGCTACTGATTTCAAAATGTTTGACCTACAGGTAAGAGGTCCATGCAGCTCATTGTTATAACCTCCATTACCCAATGTCTACGGTTAGCATTGCCCCTAGACTCCACTTCGCCCTACCGGTTCTCTTTTCTGTTGGCGCGAAAAAAGCGCAGACCGCAACCGCTCCGTACCGATACCAACTACTAAAACAATGGCGGAGTTTTCAAGCAGAAGAAAGCGCAAAATGCCGAAAGTGGATTGTAATTAACGACAAATATTGATGACAGAACACAAATGGACGCAGATTTAATTGTTTTAATCAAGTTTTAATCATCGATGACGCCAAATAGAATCGCACGAGTGAATCATCGCATTGGAATTTCAACTGAAGGGTGAGTTGTTCTTTTTTCATTTTTTGGGAGGCGTTTCTACCGTAGATTGTTCTCGAAACACGTTATATGTTTGCAAACTTGTGACTCGACAAATCTGCGGTAAACTTTGGTGAAAGGTACAGCGAGCCAACCGCCATTTAGCACGATTTTCAAGGTCGCAATGGAAAGCCATGCGCAACTATATTGCTTTAAACCTAAAAGACGCGCAATATAATGTTGCGTATCCGTGGTGTAATCATTGATGACGTCGTTGCAATATTGGTCTGCAACTAGTTGCGGTGCAATATAATTGCTTACGCCTTGCGTTGGTTGATCCGGGAACCAATCGCGTTCAGTCACATGACCCTCATTATGTGATTACGTTCTATTGCCTAACTGGACAGTGCGGCGAGTATAAAAGACAACGTTTCCTGCCATCTCTCTCACAGTTGATTTTGAATTATCGACTGTTTATCAGCGTCTATTTTTCAAAGTTTTCCGGTAAGCATATTGATTTTTATTTTGCGTTAAAAATGTTGTAGCCATGCATTCTGGGCGGCTTTACAATTTTATAATGGCGAATATTTCAATGCTGGATGGGTATATCCATATATACTTCCAAGTAAAATATTTCGCTTGGATGCGGTTTTGTATGGAGTTCTAAATTTGGTTTAAAATTTTGAAACAATTTTGCGATCTGTTGCAAGTTTCTTGCACGTTTTGATGGACGTGCGCAACATCCGATCACGTGACGCATGATGAATTCATTAATGTTGCGGTCGATTGTTGCGGGGGCAACCGATGCTAAACCTGGAAACTTACAAACATTTCCTTAATAACAAATATTGAGATGTCGTGTTGCTGTTTTTCGTCGAATTTGCTTGCAAGCAAACGAATTGGGTATAATCACTATTTTAATAATTTAAAAGCAGAAAACTTGGCTACATCATGCATATGTGAATTCAGTTTAAAATATATGTTGTACATTGTGTGTCTTTTTAAATCATAGACCAGATTGTAAAAGGATGTCTCCAAAATACAAGTTAACTTATTTTGATGGCCGAGGGCTTGCAGAAGTTACCCGTCTGCTTTTTGCTTATAAGGGAGTTGAATATGAGGATGTCCGAATTCAACGCGAGAAATGGCCAGAGTTGAAACCAAGTGAGTACCTTTTGGATTTTGCCAGTTGAAACCACATTGTGGTTCCAGTTGCACAAATCTTGCCTGGAATATATACTTGTATATTCTAAGAAGATCTGATTTGTGCATGCTTTTATATCGTGTATATTGTTTTCTTCCACCAGGTACAACATTTGGCCAAATCCCCATTCTGGAAGTAGATGGACATACCATCGCGCAAAGCCGTGCCATCGCGAGATTCGTCGCCAAGGAACTAGGTATAATTTAAAATAAATCCGGCACATGAACCATACAGTGGATTAAACTGCATTGTTTCTTTTAATCTTGGTAACAGGAATTGCAGGCAAAAATAATATTGAGGCTGCTGAATGCGACATGGTTGTCGATGCGGTGTACGATGCCTTCAGCTCGGTGTCCGCGTACCGAAATGAAACCGATGAAACGAGAAAGGGCATAATCTACAAGAAGTTTGTGGAAGAAACCTTCCCTAACCTGGCCGCAAGCTTCGAGAAAATCTTGAAAGCCAATGGCAAAGGTGTCTTCGTTGGAGACTCCGTAAGTCAAAATGCCATTCTGGCAATTTAAGTGTATTTATTTGTAGGTTTGCAATTGTTAATATTGGTGTTGTTTTGTAGGTAACTTGGGCTGACATTGCTGTCGCTCATTTCCTGTGGAGCCTTTACTCGATTAAACACGAGGGTCATGTTGGTTCAGAGGAAATGTTGGATAAATTTCCTATTGTTAAGGAACATGTGAGCCACACGTTGGATCTCCCAACCATCAAGAAATGGATCGAGAAGAGACCAGTCACAGAATTTTAAATGTTCATTGTCTTGCAGCTTGTTAAATATTTGTTCATGGAAATGTAATATTGCACGTGCTTACAGCTTCAATTAAATAATTCCAGTGAAACTGGAGGCAACTGAAGATGGTGTTGTTTTTATTGGATCTTTAATTATCGAGAGTATAATATGCAGCATCAATTGGTTATACAATTAATATAATTGGACTTTATTTATATACAGATGGTTGCAATTAAACAAAATGTCAAGGTTTGATTCCAGGGATGTGATAAGTCTCCATTTTTGGAATGATTATCTACGAATTTCCGGTTTTTAGAGGTCTGTTTTCTTGAAAATGCATGCAATGATGTTTGATTTTGGACGGTTTGATTGATCTGAGATGACACCGCAAATATAGCGAGCCAATCGGAAATTCGCTACGATATTCCAAGGCCATGTACTCGACGTGCAACATAGTTGCCTCTGTCTCGATTGACGTGCAATAAAATATTGCGTGGTGCATTCGGAATAGCCGGTGACGTCATAGCGATATTGCACGCTTTTGCGTTGGTTGATCGAGAGCCAATCACTTTCAGTCTTCTGTATTTGATTTCATTCATTCAGTGTTTGCGTTGCATCAAGGTTACTATTGATCACGCTAGGACTTTAGATCATTGATTGTAATAAGTTTAGCAAGTCTTTTTGAAATATATTAACCAGGTTTCTAGCTGACGCATTTTTCCCCCTGCAGTAAGTAGATATAAAATAATATTTTCGCAATATTTGCTGCTGTTCTTATAATTAAAAATTGATATAATCCAATATTGTTGCTCACGTTTCCCGGTGCAACAATATATAACAAATCCTGCGCTATATACAATATTCAAAAATGTATACACATCATAAACTCGTGTGTTTCAATGCATTTAAATGGGTGTGGGTTTTATTTCCCGTCATGCAGTTGAGGCAGAAAAAAATGGCTCCCAAATACAAGTTGACATATTTCAATGGCAGAGGATTTGGAGTCACCCGTATATTGTTTGCATGCATGCAAAGGAGTTGAATGTAGATCAATGCATTAAAGACGAAGAATGGGTTTTGTAATCTGCGACAACCAATCACGTTCTTTCACGTGACCTACTATTTGTGGTAGTGCTTGTTACATCATGTTACATTGCCTAATCACGAGGCTGTGTGAAGTATAAAAGGTGTATAAAAGGCATAGGCTCCTGCTTTCTGCCTGCAGGATTTTGGGAGGTTCGATCGTTCGCATTTTTGAAGGTTTATTTCTTGTAAGTATGCTGCTATACTAGGCTATATACTTATTAGGTTCTTTTATTTTAAAAACATAAATATTTGTAGCATGTATATGTAGAGAGCTAGGAATAATATAAGTAACTGCAAAAAACGTGTACAAAGTATGTTGAACTGTATGCTGTCGCGTAAATAATCTATAGTGGATAAAAGATGGCCGCCAAATACAAATTGACTTACTTCAATGGCCGAGGACTTGGTGAATGTATCCGTCTAATCTTTGCTTACAAGGGAGTTGAATATGAAGATAACCGCGTTGAACGTGGTAATTGGCCAGAGTTCAAACCAAGTAAGCATTTTATGTATAGGTGTACTGTATATAAATTGTGCACGTTTTTATGTAATTTTACTTATTTCAGATACGCCTTTTGGTCAAATGCCCATTCTGGAAGTAGATGGACATACAATCGCGCAAAGCCGTGCCATTGCTAGATTTGTTGCCAATGAGCTAGGCAAGAGATGGAATGTCTTTTGTTTATAAAGTGTATTTACATTGCAAACTGTGTTAAAGTAATGGTTTTATCTTTTGTTAAAAGGATTTGCTGGCCAGAACAACATTGAAGCGGCGCAATGCGATATGGTTGTGGATGCTACCTATGAAACATATGATGGTGTGACTGCGTACTACAATGAAACTGATGAATCCAAGAAGGTAATTATGAAGTGCAATAGATTTTATGCAGTTTACCATTAATAATATTGTTAACATTATAAGGTCGAGATCCACAAGAAAGTTTTCGGTGAAACTTTTCAAAGCGTAGCAAAAAATTTGGAGAAAATATTGAGCGCTAATGGCAAAGGTGTCTTTGTTGGTGACTCTGTAAGTCTAATTTCTGTTTAATTGTACAATTAAATGTGTAGGTACATAGGTGAATCTAATTTATTTTGTAGGTAACTTGGGCTGATATTATGGTTGCGCAGTTCGTGTGTAACCTTCAGACTTTTAAGAAACTTCATCCTGATGAATTTGATGATATTTTGGCTAAATATCCTACTTTGAAGGAACATCAGCACCGTATATTCGAACATCCGACTGTCAAGCAGTGGATTGAAAAGAGACCAGTTACACAATTCTAAACATGTGCCTAACCTTTAATTGTGACTTGTTTATATTAATTATTAATTTCAATATGTAATTGTTCATTCTTATAAATTATAATTGTACGTTGAAATCAAAAATAAATCCCATGCAGGTGATACATATAACTTGTGATTATTGTTTTGTGAAATGCGACAGCAGTGATTAATAATTTTAATTTTGCAGTAGAAAAATGTCATTATAAAATTCATTGCATGATCATGCAATGAATTTTATAATGACTTTATCTATAAATTATGTTCTCTTGATTAAATTTTGAATACATGCCAAATATTTTTTATTTAAAATGTATATATAATTGTCATACTCTCGAAACGAGGTGCAAATATTTTCCAGTATTAAAAATAGCGCAAAAACTGGTTAACCTTGGTGATTTGTCACGCATCAATTGCGCAGCTGCATTCAAGGCCTCGTTTATGACGCGCAACTTTGTTGCATAGGTCACAGAAGCTGTGCAATAAGAGGTTGCGCGCCATATTTGAAATACAGTATTTCATCGTAAAGGTATTGCTCTGCAACAAGATTCGGAGCAATAAAGTTGCTCGTTCTAGAGTTTTGTAATCTGCGACAGCCAATCGCGTTCCTTCACGTGTGTGGTTGTGTTTTACATTACATTGCCTAATCACGAGACTGCGAAGTATAAAAGGCATCGTTTCCTACTTTCAGCCTGCTCAATTTCGCGAGGTTAATTTCTTGGCTCGGTCGCACTTTTGTAAGTATATGAGGAATATTCTTTGTCTGGCTTTATACTGCTACTTTTATGTTCTTTTATAAAAGAGATATATTTGTAGCATGTTATAGAGAGCTAGGAATATAATATGTATAGCAGTTATAACTGCTAAAAACTTTTGAAAAGTATGTTGAACTGCTGTTGATAATCTATAGTGGATAAAACAAAATGGCCGCCAAATACAAATTGACTTACTTCAATGGCCGCGGACTTGCGGAAGGTATCCGTCTTATCTTCGCTTACAAGGGTGTGGAATATGAAGATAACCGAATTGAACGTGATAATTGGCCAGAGTTAAAACCAAGTAAGTATTCTATGTAGGTATATCTCTACAGGAAATTTCCATCACATGATAGTTCCATAATGGTTCCATCACACACAACACTATCACACCACCATGAACCATCAGGAACCACCATGTAGTGTTATGAGACACAATGCATGATGTCTCGTGATGTTATGAATATTTCCAGTAGGGGATATATTCCTATATTACTATAAATTGTGCAGGTTTTTATGTAATTTTACTGATTTCAGGTACACCATTTGGTCAAATCCCCATTTTGGAAGTAGATGGACATACCATCGCGCAAAGCCGTGCCATTGCTAGATTTGTTGCCAATGAGCTAGGTGGAATGAAGTCTTTTGTGTATATAACAAAAGTGTATTTGCATTTCAAACTGTGAAAGTAATAGTTATATCTTTTGTACAAAAGGACTTGCTGGCAAGAACAAGATTGAATCGGCGCAATGCGACATGATTGTTGATGCTGTCTTTGATGATGCATTTCGTCATGTGTCTCCATACTACAGTGAAACTGATGAAGCCAAGAAGGTAACTGTAATTATGAAGCTCTGCAATAGATTTTATGCAGTTTACCATTAATAATATTTTTTCATATTGTAAGGTCGAGATCCACAAGAAAGTTTTTGATGAAACGTTTCCAAACGTAGCCAAAAACTTGGAGAAAATATTGAGCGCTAATAACAAAGGTGTCTTTGTTGGCGACTCTGTAAGTCTAATTTCTGTTTAATTGTAAAAATGTGTAGGTATATAGCCTTGTGTGATAATATTTTTATAGGTAACTTGGGCTGATATTATCGTTGCGTGGTCCGTGTCCAGCTTTCAGACATTTAAGGAACTTCATCCTCATGAAACTGATGATATTTTGGCTAAATATCCAAACTTGAAGGAACATAAACACCGTATTTTCGAACACCCCACCATCAAGCAGTGGATTGAAAAGAGACCAGTTACTGAGTTTTAAACTTGTGACTTAATTTCTCAACAAAACAAAATGACTTGTTAAAATTATAAATGCGAATATGTTGTTATACAAGTTTATATTTGTATACTTCGTTGAAAATAATAAATCCCAGTAAGACTGGAAGCAGCTGATAACAGCATTGTTATATTTATTACTGGACATGGTAACGTCACTTTGATTGGGTACATGAAATGCAACAAATATCTTTCATACTCTTGAGGCCACAGTATTGTTGCACAATCCCAAATTGGCAGTAGAAAGACGTATCTTGGCAAATGGCTGTAAAATGGGAAAAAGTGTCATTATAATATTGGTTAAATTGCGTGATGAGGAAGTAGTTAGAATTAACTGTGCCAATTGCGGATGAAGGTCTCCTGTTACCGACAAATGATAAAACTGTGGCTTGTGTCCAAAATGTGTACTTCTATAACAAAGTAATAAGTGTAGTTTACAATTGAGTCATAGTTGGGGAATTTTGAGCATATTCCAGCTAATAGCTGGGTTTGTACATTGGTTTGTACGTCACAATGCTGAATGATTTGGAATGAGCCATTGGGTTTAAATATGCAGTGAATTAATTTCCGGACATGTCAAATTACTGCAAATTATTGCGTGACTTGAGTGTAACCTTCGAGTGATTCATGATTTGAAAGCATTAATTTATCCTATTTCATGCTCGGTAAGCACAGATGGAAGTCCCATTGTTTCTGCAATTTTGCAATCTTGTCATATGTATAGCTAATGTAATTTGTGCAAAATTACATGCCCATAAAAACAAATTACCAGAGATTTCATATTGTGCAATTTACGAAGAGTGGAAATATCTTGTGTTTCCTGTTTAATTAATTACCAATTTCTAGGAAATTTAAAAGATTTCCTTTATTTTTATTTATTATTATTATAGGTGTTGATATATTTACTGATGCACCCGATTTGCATTTAGAACTTATTTATAATAAACATCAGTTGCAAAAATGTAATACGTACATAAATCTGACAAATTATATCAGAATTAATGTCTTGTAAAGTCAGACAACCGTAAAAGATTACCATGATGTTTGTGTATTTATGCTCCTCTCTTTGTTGTTGCTTTAAAAAAGGGAAAATGTTGAAACCTTGTGGCTTCAAGGTAAAACGGAAATGCCATTGCAATAATAATAGCTTCCAGCTAAATAATTTCGAGGAATTTTTTGCCATGTCAATATTTGCATTGCACGCTAGCTTCACCTGCTTTTTTGTTTTGGTTTTTACAATATACTGTCATTTTAACCTTGCACAACTTTGTTAAATTCATTATGATTATAGTATATGTAATAGTGATAAATATACTTACGCTTGCATTTATGTTCATTGCAGATATGCGTCTCGCGAGGTTTCATTCCTGCACACTCGTAGAAGACTTCATTTTCAGGAGGTACGCATGTAACATTCCTGGTTTGCAATCCTTGAGAGCATGTTACCGAACACTGCAATAATTAATAGTAATCGAATTAGAGCTAATTGAAGATTAATATTCTTTATAGTTGAGTCGCGTGACGCGAGGAGTTGGCACGCACCGATGACCAGGGCCCAACTTCCCAGTGGCCCAGACATGGATGACGGTTGCATGGCTGCTCGGCTTCAGGAGGAGAGTCTTGGCATAAGGTATTAGGAACAAGTTTGGTTTTGGATAATTTCCCATTAGTCAACACGCAACGAATCTGTCGGCTCTGGATGCCCTCGGTGCCACACGTATGACTACAATATTCCCATTCTCCAACAGACCACCTGGTAATAATACATAACAAACATATCAGAACTGTGTAATAAGACACAAAATACAGACATAGTTTCCTATAAATTTACTTCAATTAACTATGTTAATTAGAACTTGCATTATGCGGTGTTGCACCACTTCGTGGACACCGTTAAAATCTCCTATCCCTTTATTTTTCATTTCCAAGGCTTCTACTTTAAATTTTATGTTATTAATTCTTTTTGAAGGTTTTTGAATGAATAGTCGGTCAAATTAAATTTTATCGAGTAGCTTTTATAGGAAGGAATTAATGAAAAATTGTGACAAAAAAACAGAAACGTGATAACGGATTTAATATGAAATGAGACTGTGTACCTGTAATCACAGGTGAAGTTGTTGCATATCTCTTTTCTGATTGGTTTGTCGGCCAAGTTGCAATTTCGCTTTTTCACCATCGTGCCAGTCCTTGAGTCTTTGCACCTGCTCCTCGTGTACCTCACACCTGCATATTTATTTCAGTTATAATCAATGAAGTAAATGCTGTAAGATGCGTTAATAACATTACAAGGTTTTTCCCGATTTGTAATTACTGTAGGTAGGAAAAATTAGGATGTAGTTTAAAATGGCGCGTTAATTAGCACGTGCTGCTAATTGCGGTTAGTTAATGTTGTGCACAGTAGCACTTCAATGTGAATTTTCTGTATTTGCTGCAAAACTTTGGAAAAATCCAATTCTGAATAACATTTGACATTGGACAAGTCATACTGGTGTGTGGATATTGCAATTTTAAAGTAAATTCTAAGTACTATAGGGTGTCACTTCATTTAAAACACTATAATATACATATAAGAAGTAAATCATTTAGTTTTAAAATTTGACATTGATTTGATCATATTGGAATATTGTAAATTTTGTGAAACAAGTTTTCATTTATGATAAAGGAAGGTTGGCAACTGTTATGTGATGAAACTTTTGGGACTATTCCATGGTTTTCTATGATTTCATACTGGTGGACACCCTGTGTGCATTTAAATATGAAAGGCATGACCGAATCCATTGTGCAAAAGACAGTAATTTAGATTAATTTTTGGCACACGACCAGTGCCGCAACCCTGGTGCATATAATGATGATAAGAATTATCCAAAATACCTTCCCCGCAGTTCCTCGAGCATCTAGTCCATCCAACTTCCTCCCAAATGAAAATCTCTTCTGAGGAAATTACGCTGTCCAATTCCCTGGATTCTGGAAGCACGTAATTAACGGACACTTTCACCGGGTTTGTCCTGTCCAACCCGTAAATCTGGAAAATGACAATATATAAAACATGGGGAAATTGAAGCTAAATTAAAGTTAAATTAGACTATCAAAAGTATTACGTACTTGTACAATGACTTCATCTAAGAGTGGCCCTGGTGCAAAGATGATTTCATTTCCACCATTTTCCTCGTAAATGAATTTGGTGCCGACAGCGACAAAGTCATGCGATGGCCCTGGTGTCAATAGTGCATTCAGAAGCCTTTGTCTCGTTCTTCGGCAATGCAGAACTAAAACGTTACATTATTATTATGTGTTTTTAATTGTTTAAAATTGAATATAAAAGTCTTAGATGTACCGAAAAAGTAGGAAGGTTCCTTCTCTTTCGTGACGACAACTCTTCGCGCACCCTTTGGCAAAATGGCAACTCTGCTCGAAGCTGACAATTAAATTCGTTAGATCGAGTATTCCTATACAGCTTTTATAAGTTGATTGTTATCCAACTTTTCAATTAATGCAAAACTGAAATATGTGAAGTTTTAATAGGAGCAATTTCCCCGCAAACTGTGCGAGAAGATTACTCCTTATTTAAAATTGGGGACGGATGGAACACATTTTGATATAAATTAAAAAGGATTTCAAGTTGGAAAACTGCTTTGAAAGTTTCTATTCAAACTGATTAGGAAGTTATTTTGTGTTTATATATGAAGCAGGATATGCGGGATCTTTGTTTTAACAATTCAGTTTTTAACGTTATCTCAGCACTAATGGGTTATATGATAAAATACAAAATGTTTACACAGTAGGAACACGTTTGCAATGTCATGGCAAATTTAGATAACAGAAGTGTGGGAAATGCTGTGCGATATGATTAAGATAAATGTGTTACTGTAGTGATTGCATGATGTGGAAGTAACATTATTACATACACGTACAGCATTTCCGCAAACAATGTTTTTGACTGTATTATTAATAAGCATTCAATGTGCTAAAATTATTGTATGGAGAACTATGAGATTATATTATTGTATACTTTTTGGAGGAATTGTGGAGTAGGTTTTCTTGACAGTTTGACATTTGGTGCTATCACCGGTGCAAACTCCGCAAGCATCGTCAACTTCCTTCGATCCAAGGACCTTGTCACATCCCAGAACCTTTCATATATTTTTTATACCAATTTATAGTGATAATGTAAAATGTTATTACACATTCTTTATTGTTAATTTTCGTTTGTCTGCAAATTATTAACTTACTTGACATCTTCCTTGGATGCAGATGTCGTGTGAATTATTGTACGAACACAGAGTTCCATCGATTACATTCTCATCTGTTGCAATAACTTCCTTTGATTTCAAAGATTCACATGCCAACTTGCATGGATTGGAACCTAAAACAGCCAACAGAAATAAGATAGAAATTTACGTAACATATTTTAAAATTCATATGTGAAACAATACGGTTCATTATTCAAAAAGATTATTCCAATACTAAGAATTAGGCAAAGTAGGAGGTAATTTTGGTTCAAATTAGTATACTATACTGACCATTTGATTGCAAGTAAGGTCTCCATATTTGCTTGGTTTGCTTTTTATCCATTTGCACAATGTGATGAATCCTTGCGCATTGATCAGCGCGGAAATCCGAAACAACGCGGCACTTTTGCTTATTGCAAAGTTGAAAATCCTCTTCAGGTCCCCTGCAGTGTTTCCCTCCAAATGCAGGCCTGAAATACAAAACATAATATAGTTTCTTCTGGGTTGATTAGTAGTTCATTGTTTGTATTCTCACTCTGGGTTGTTGCAGTAGCGTTCGCGAAAGCGAACTCCAACACCGCAAGTTCTTGAACAATGTGAATGAGAACTCCATTCACTCCATCCACCATTCCTAGGATTATTCCTTACTGGATTTTCCAGCACTTTTCTTTTAGAAGTCCTTTCACAGATTCCATTCACACACCACTGAATATGAAAAAATGCGGATATTGTAGCATGTTTGAACCGCGTTATTAGAATAGTGTTTGTGTTTGCTATGTAAGAGTTGTGGTGAAATGTAATTATACTATTTCTAGAGTTATATTAGTGTGCTTATTGAAAGCTACAATATGTCTTACTTTTCCAGGTGCACACGGTGTTCCTTCGAGAGGAGTTCCCTTCTTCGTCTTGCACAGGAAAGGATTAGAGACACTGCTGCACCACAAATGCATGCAATGATCTTCTATCTTGAACTGGTGTACAAGAATAAGTTGAAGACAAATTCAGAGCAAAGAATTGTAAAACGGAGGAAGTTTGAACATACGGATCGACACAGTTGAAAGCCTTCGCCGAACTCCATGCGACACTGTTCATCTAGTGTGTACATGCTGCTTCCATTAGAAAACCCACTGCTAGCCAAAGGATCTGGCTTTCGAGGTTTGTTGTTAAGACATTCCCACCGACTTTTAATTTAAACAGTGAAATAAAACATTAATTGTAATTGTAGTACATATAGCTGTCTGTCCGTGCAATCCAGTACGATGATAATATTGTATTAATTCATACTCTTGAACTTATAATTACAGATTGTATGATAGATTACAGATTGTAATCGCACCTGCTTCTCTTGTGGAATTCCTTCTTGCTGCACTCCGACCAGTGGAAACGGCTGAAAGTGGCTCGGACCATCGGGGCCATCACACTGCCTTCGTCTCCTTCGCCGCCGCAAGTATTGCCCTCCACTGTATCTCCATCGTGAGACATTCCCAAACTGTATATGATTTACGAATTGGTAATTTTCCATTTTGCAAGGGTGGTCATCATGCCGAGGAACGAACCGTACACGTGTCCGATCTCGTGCGCCATGATGAACGCGGAAGATAGTCCTTCGTCACGTGTCAGAGAACAACTTCTTCTCTGCGTACATATCCCGGATACTGGAGCAAAACCTGGATGCAGTTTTTGGTAAGAATGCAAAAAATAAGGATCAGGAATTAATATGTTTTATACGTAAGAATGCATTATATATATAACTATATCTATTGTTGTATACGGTTACAACTATAATGGGTTAGTTATATATAAATGTACTCTTACATATTAAAAGAGTCTTATACTCTTCTCTAACCCTTCTTTGCTATACACACATCTCTTATTTCAAAAAACAGTAACAATTCTGTATAACAAAGTTAACATTTCACCGTACTTTTTGTTCGCGCGATTCTGGTAGCCATTGTGCCAGTCAGTCACCAGTCTACGTACATTGGCATGACTGGAGTAATGGCTGCCAAGAAACTTCCATGCGGAGTCTTATAGGATATTTGAACTTACCGGCAGGTCCTCCGAGGTCCAGCCGCGTTAAGAATAATGTTATGTCGTGTGTCTCGGTCCTGTTGTTGGCTTTTTGGATGTCGTGTCCCCACTTGCAGATGGTCTCCAAGCTCGCCCTGGAGTTGCCCTCTTTTATCTTAACACCCTGAAAGTGAAAGAGTCCTTATCCCGTCTTGTATTAGCTTCGCTCTCCAATCTTGTATCGGGTAGGAATTCACCGGCGACCTTTCCTTTTTCCAGAAGTACCACTTTAACCACGGTAATCTTAAAATTTGCTCCCAGTGACGGGTCAGCGTAGACTGCACTCACCTGAAATTTAAGTGAATTCACCCTGTAAAACTAGTTTCAGGACAAGTATGAACTGACAAAACATGATCCCATTCTGCCAATTCTTTGTGAATTCATTTAATCTGACATGGTGTAAACACTTACGATGTTTAAGAGGGTTAGTAGATAATGAGTGACGTGTTTGCTGCCATGAAAGTTGATCACTGAATGATCTGTGGCAATAAGTGTTTCCAGGTACTTTGTCTTGTTCTTTGTACCATTACGATGAGGCTGATTTTGTTGGGTGCGAGTGCGAATGCGCGATGCTTTTCTTCGACTTCTCTTTGGCAACCATTTGAAGGGTCTTGTAGACGCTTGGTCATCTTGGAAAATTCATTTCTTTCAAGAACAGTAATTATTAAATAGTATACACAACTTTGGCCAACTTTGCAGACTGATGTTTTTCCATTGCGGCCTGTACAATACGTGTGCGTTGCCGTTTGACCCTGCCATTGGCTCGATGAAGTAGTCGGCCTGTGAGGTCCTGATCAGCCCGTTCTTGAATTTAACACAAATAACAATATATTAATACCCTTAATTAATGAGAACTTAGTTAAATTACAAATTTGTTGATGTATAAATGCCTTATTCTGTGAAATGTGTTTATAGTATTGCTAACAATGAACTATATTATTTCATTATTTACCACCAGGGATGTTGATTGGCCAGTTGTGTACTTTAGTTGAATTTGTGACAATGTGCCAGAAATTATAGTGGCACATATACGTTATATGGATTTTATGTACGTATATATTGCAATATATATACACATTTCATAATTTGTTTTTCCAAGATAGCCTTGCTGTATTTTTCCAATGAGATTTAGTACAACATTTCAGTGTTTACTATATTGTAACCTCTGCACAAAAACTGTATAGTATTAACAAGAGTGATAATAACGATATTATAGATAGGGTTTAGTCCATCACTCTTTGATATAGTAGATAACATAATATAGACCTACTTATTTTTATAGAGCAAGCAAAAATTAATTAGTGTTACACATTATATACATAGTTTTACCAATTAATTGTAGTTGGAATTATTAACTGCGTAATTCTCTTTAAATTGCAGTATAACTTTATGGCTTTTGAAGACATCATAATTGCCACAATTTAATTGTATTATTGGTTGAAAATAGCGAAAATAATACTGTTTAAAATATTAACGTTTGAACTAAAATAGTGAGTAATGTGTCAGTATGTTAGGATTAGAATTAGTTTGTAATACGTTTATTGTTTTGCCAAAATTTCAAAGCAGCTAGAATTATATTTGAATAAATATTGCTTGTGTAGGAATGGGCGTTAGCGCGTGCACCTTGCAATCACAACCTGACAGTAGGCTTTAAATAGCGATAAGGGGCAAGTAGTTGTGTACTTGCTTCGGCAGTACATATACTAAAATTGGAACGATACAGAGAAGATTAGCATGGCCCCTGC
>JAQFZQ010001055.1:0-22890 GCA_034696005.1 Glomeris marginata
ACTTTTTATTGAAAATTAAACTTTTTATTGAAAATTAAACTTTTTATTGAAAATTAAACTTTTTATTGAAAATTAAAATTTTTATTGAAAATTAAAATTTTTATTGAAAATTCAACTTTTTATTGAAAATTCAACTTTTTATTGAAAATTCAACTTTTTATTGAAAATTCAACTTTTTATTGAAAATTAAACTTTTTATTGAAAATTTAAATTTTTATTGAAAATTCAACTTTTTATTGAAAATTCAACTTTTTATTGAAAATTCAACTTTTTATTGAAAATTAGGAAATTTTACTGTAATAAGAATGTCAATATAATACGGTATTTAATTAATTAGACTGCAGTCTTTAAATTAGGCCTATACAACATGTGAAATGTAGTATTTTGTTACCTTATGTGACGAATAAATTATATTTCAACAATATTTCCAACAGTTTAAAAAAAATGGTTTTCTATGGAGACAAATGACACACCCTGTTTTGCAATACTTTTTTTCGTAAGTTGACTTAATTACATGGACCTTGATAAAGTAATGAAGCAATTAAACATTTGTTTTAGACAAATACATACTTGTCAATGATAATTAAAGAAAAAGTGAATAATTCAAGGTAAGCCCAATAAATAAATTGAGATTTTCTTTATGTATAGATGTGTACGTAGATAAATGTAGTGTATATTACTGCATTTAGTGTTGTCAAATAATAGAGGAAAAATGTTGCAATATTTAAAAATGGAGGTTTTTAAATTCCCAAGGGCGTTTCATTATTTTCCTTTGTGAAATGCGTCACATGTAGACAGAAGTTTGGTGGGAAAGTTTTGCACAGTGATGAATGTTAGTTGAACATTAAGTTTCCTGTGTTCTCTTGCTGTAGAAACTGAATTTTTGGACACAGTGGAAATGATTGACCATGAAGAACAATCCTCTGAAGTGCTCAGCCCTAAAAGTGACACTAGTAAGTTTTCTTTTTCTATTTTCTTCTTCATATAACCTTCCCAAAACGTTTCTAATTATATTATAATGTATTTCATAACCGTGATGTCATCAACTAACAAGTAGCTGTCATTAAAGATGAGCAAACATCAGTAAAACAATTGCCAGAAGTCACTGTCAATGGAGACCATCGCAATGGTTTGTGGTTTGCCGAAGACAAATTGAAAACCAGAGGCAACATCGACTGGGATAAATTAGGTAATTCCTATTTTATTTGCATTATTTCACACAGAAATATGTTTACATACATAGAAAATGTAAAAGTAGGAGTATAACAACTTCAGAAACTTTGTATTGCGTGAGATAGAATCTCGTGCAACTTTCTTGCACAGCTCCGTAGCGTTATAACGGCTCCTGTGCAACAGTATTGCGCGAGATTAAATTCAACGCAATAAATTTAGGAAAACAATTTGAATAATTTTATTTTTTGAAAATTAGAAAAGTTACACTGTTCAGATGAAATAGCGGATGTGGATTGGCTGCAGAAAGTCCGTCTTCGTAACGTTTTGGAAGATTCGAGTTGGGAGAACCGTATTAGCATCCCGGTTAGTTTGTCCGCTCCGAAACAAAATGGCGCCGATGATGACCGCAAGTGGATGGACCCTTTGTTAAGGCTTCAGCAAAGTGGTGCTGTTGATTGGGACAGCTTAGGTAAAAGTCTTCTGTTTTACTTCTATATGTGCAATGATACGTATTTATATTTATTTTTAATTATAGAGAAAAGAGTGACAATATATTTGCTACATTGGCTTGCTTTTGTTTTTATTCTTAATTTCACATATCTTCCCATAATCTTTGAATTGTTGTACTAACCTGAATTAATCATGTAACAACTAACCCAAACAACAATTTATGAAGTTATTAAGGATGCAAAACAGCTGCAAACTTTATTTTTTCTTTTCTTCTACATATATTTTCATATTTTTCTGCTGCAGATAAGAAGTCGTTGAATACATTTGGCAAAGTGATTTCAAATTACTCCGAAGACCAAACGATGACTTCACCTAGTCCTTCATCACCTCTCAAAGTTAACCTGAAACACGTTAGGCAAATCGAAGTTAGACGTTCAGAAAACTCTGCAAAAGTTTCAGAGAAATCCGAGGAGATTCCAGCCGTAAGAGTTCACCTACGTCATGTGGAAACTCCTACAAGAACCGAGCAACAAGCAGTTGGAACTGGAACTTCTGTCCAAGACAAGTCTCGGTCCGAGAGCCCTGACCAAGTGGTGCTCATCAAAAACACTTACAACGCTCAAGAATGGAGACAACTTGAACATGAAATCGAAACGAAGAGAAGACCCAAAGTACAAACTCCTTCGCCCGATTGGGTCCGTGAAGCTGAGGAAAAACGCAGAAGTTTCCACGAATGGGGATCAGCATTCGGTAACTATACCTACTTTTACCATTTTTATCCTATCTATCTCTTCGGTTTGATCACAAAGTCTTGTGGGAACGGGCACGTATATGAATTTCCCACATATTTGCCCATTGTCAATGGACTGCTTGAGCATCAAATGGCAGTTGTCTTTATAGTTTCTAATGCTATCAATTCAGGGAGTTACTGGTAACTTTTCACAACTATCAGACGTGGTATCTACGTCACATTTCTTAGTTTATAGGTTAGATTTCGGCAGTAGTATTACTTGGGTGCCATATTTTGCAGGTACATAATGTGTTATTTTTGGCTGTGTTCCAACAACGTTGTATATTGCTACCATGTTAATAGTGCTGTGGAAATAATATGTATAAAAGGAAATGAGAGATTTATAGATGACCCTTATTAGGAAGGTTACGCCCATTTTCCAATTAAAGTGGACACTATAGTCCCAATGTATGATCTATTGTTCATGTATATACAGTATGTAAATGTAATTTAAGAGGTGAGTGACACAAAAGGTGTGTTGCTTTTAATGACCTGTTGTTTAATAATTAAGTGTGAACAGTCTGGAAAAAGCCTTGTTTGGTATTTTGGGAGGTGGTAGTAGAATTGGGGGGCGTGGCTATAATGAAATCGATAAGCATCTTCATATATAGTGACTATAGTATAGCGTGCCAACAAAACCACAAAAGCAGAACGCAAAAAGTTTCATGTGACTTAATAAGAAACCTTTGCCAGACCCTGAAACAAAGGGGTGTCATCAATCTACAATTTTCTTGTAAACACTTCCGGTGTTGCGCAGATTCGAAACAAGTTCGACCTTGTTCGGACATCGCTGATGATGGCCACAAGGACAACACCCAGGCCACCAATCAATGGATGAGCATTCAACAGTTGAGATCCAAGAAGCAAGAGCAGCAAGAGGATTGGCAAGAAGAAGCTGGTAAATTAGTATATAAAATCTATACTTTGTGTTCGAAATGGTAGTTAATGGTTGGTTCCTTGGACTTCAGAGGTGAAGAACGGACATTGGCAGAAAGATGATGGGCACAGCATCAGGGTTCATGTGCCAGATGTAACGAGCACCGATACGGTTGACGTAGAAGAGCAGACCGCAAAGTTTGATGTCGAAGGATATGTAAAAGGTCTTGTGCGCATGCGCAAATCGGTTCCTTCTAAAAGCAGACCTCAAAGTAGTCCTGACTTTGCTGTACACATTCCAACAACACCTGAGTGGCTTCCAATAGCTGAAAGGAAATTAAGAAACAGTTTTGATTGGGACAGCCTTGGTAAGTGTCCAAATATTTTCTGATCAATAACCTACATTTTTAAATCAGTATTTAACTTCTATTAAAGTACACAAATATGGAAAATGTCCTCATGAGTTGACTGTTAGAGAATATTTAAAGATAATATTATTTTTGTTTGAAATTTTTTAGAGCGAAAGAAAAAGTCCAAACTTGACGTAAGCAAGATGGATTTTGAAGATGAGGAAGGTGCGAGTGAAAGTGACTCCAGTGCATTCAGCTGGTACGGTGGTCAGAAAGC
This sequence comes from Glomeris marginata, assembly GCA_034696005.1. NCBI lineage: Eukaryota > Metazoa > Arthropoda > Diplopoda > Glomerida > Glomeridae > Glomeris > Glomeris marginata. The sequence goes on from JAQFZQ010001055.1 coordinate 3,917, forward strand.
AACAAAGGCCCTTGATGGATCCAACAGACACGAGGACCCGGAATGGGTTCAGGTTTCCTCGAAGAAGAAGAACATCGACTGGGAGCAGCTCGGTAAGTTCCTCTTCTCTCTCGATGTCTACCTCACTTATAGTTAGAGTAGTACCGTAGTGTCCAGTCACCCACTGAGCTAGTCCACCAAAAGATCCGCTCCTTGTGCTTTATTATACAACATGGGTGTATTATTGCATGTGCTTGGACATGTCCAGAAGGGCGTCTCGCGATGACCGATGATCGCGAAACGGAAGCCCCTTGGGTTTCCATGGTGAACCTCAGAAGCCCACCGTTGACCACTGCCAAGGATTTTGCAGATGGTTTCCGCCTGGAAGATGTTGACCTGAGACCAGTCGATGTCGATGTGTCCGTTGGGTCTGGGGTGAACAGTCCTTGCAGCCCGGAATGGGTTGAGATCGCGGAGTCGAAGAAGAGGAGTGACATTGATTGGCAGGCTTTAGGTGACTTAACAATTGGAATTAATTACATTTGGGGGAAGAGAGCCCTTGGCTGATTTTCCAAATTTCTACCTCCTCCTGAGATCTGTTACAAAATTTCAGATTCCGATAGCCTTGCGCCGACATCTAGCGAAGCTTTCTGGACGAAGGCAGTAAGCTTGAGACATGTGGAAGATGATGAAAGGGTCGAGGACAAAGTGCAGTGGTCAAAATCTGATGACAGTAGCAGTTGTAGTGGAGGTACATATGATCCGGTGAGGTCCTCCATAGCTGTTAAAGAAGGAAAAGTGGACCGCAGAATCAGCAAGTTTGATCCAAATGCACCGCAAGATATTGTCAGAAGGAAACCAAACTTAGAACAGAGGGCCACCAACAGTTCCGAGTCATTATGTGAAGACAAGTCCCCTGATTGGATGAAATTGGTCCAATACAAACAGACAGTGGCTGTCGATTGGGAACAACTCGGTAAGAAGCTGTTCGATTGACAGACGTGTCCTTCCCCGAAAAGTTATGTTTCTCAGTTCATCGTATTGACCGCGGACAGAGAATGGTCTTGAGAAGAAAGTCGAGTCTCCCACTCTACCGGATGTGGTGTTAAGGAAGGTTCCACCTAAGCCAGATGATGGTTCGGAGGTCGATTGCCACGTGACATGGTTGGAAATTGCGGACAGAAAGCGAAATTCGGGAGTGGATTGGGATAAGCTCGGTGGGCAGCGATGAAATAGCGGATATCATACATGTTCAATCACTTTTGAGACACGTTGAACCAACTTGATATGTATGGATTCTGTTGCAGTATCCTGTTTCGATGAAAAATGTCGTTTGCCGCATCTCTCTACGACGAACGGTTCCCGAGATAGGGACGCTCAAAGATTCGAACGTAATGGCGGCCGCCGCCATTTTGTTCGAAATTCAGAAATGCTGAACGTTGTTTATCTTGGGAACGGATCGTTGTAGAGCGATGCGGTCAACGACGTTTTCAGTATCAAGTTAAGGGCTTTCATTTTTAGTTACAAATTGCATTCTGGGAGTTGCAGTTGATAGTTTTCCAATCGCATCACCGCCTCTTCAATGGGTTTGTTGCAGACGCGGATAAACCTATGACACAATCTACAGAAGCAGTGTGGGTTCAAGGGGTTAATTTAAAGCCAGCGAGGACAAAGTCGGCCGAGGTGGACGATCACGACAACGTACCCTTCGAATCTGTGAACCTTCGCCATATCGATCCTCCCGAAGAAGACTCGGCGAGGGATTTCTCATCAGGGGTACTTTGGGAGGAAAGACCCACAACTCCCAATGTGGACAGGTGGCAAGCAAGGTATAAGGAGCTGTTCGTTGATCTCTCCGGAGAAAGTTCACCTCCGGAGGAAGACGTAAACAGGCGCGGCGTTCATCAAATTGAATTGACGGAACACGGCGAACTGAGACATGGAATCACTTGGTCTCGGCTTCTTGAAGGTAGATACTTACTTCTATTATTCTATATGAATAATATTAACTTACATTTGTTGAATTATATTAACTAATTACAGACAAAGAAGTTGAAGCGGAAGAACGCGTCGAGGAACCCGCACCGAAGGAACCTTCCTTCTCGGAGTATCGCGTAACAAGACACATTGGTATCAAACCTGAAACCGGTTAGTATTAGTTAGCGGCAAACTGTTAATTACTTCCCAGAAGAATAAAGTTTAAATTATGATGATCATTTAATTAAATTAGCCGGATTCCGTCCAAATCCCGCACCGTCTTGGACGGAAAACTTGAAGAAACCTTCCCCTCCAGCAACTCTAAATATAAACCAAGACAATTGTAAAACAGAAGACCAATCTTGGTTGAGCCAGACAAGATTAAGAAGCGTTTCTTCCAAGACTTCCCTCAACGAAGAAGACGCATCACCGACAACACCGGATTGGATGAGCAAAGTGGAAAAGCGGCGAAGTACCACCATAGATTGGGACACAATTAGTAAGCATTTCTCTGTTATAACAGTTTAAGTAACAGTATTCTAAATACATATAACAACGTTATATTCAGATTCTGGACAGAAGGAACCGGAAGGTACAAAGGATGGCCAATGGTTGAAGGAACTGAGTCTGCGGGAAGTGAAACGTAATCCGTTGCCGGAGAAGTTCATGAGAGAAAACAAAGTGTCAACAGAATTCAAATCGCTTATCAAGTCACCTGATATTGATGCTAGGAAGATTCTAGAAGATCTTCCCAAACGCCGCAGAGGAACCGTAAGACCGAAAGGTACCTTTGTTGTCTGGACTAGTACCTTTAGAATTATAATCAGCTGTTACAAATTATATACCTACTATATTGTTTTCCAGAACCGGAAGTGCTAACAGGACGTGAAGCGCTTATGGCAGACATTAAAGGTGGTAAAGCCAAGCTGAGGACCACCAGCACCACCAGTTTGGACAACGATGTTGCCGAAGTTTCCTACAAGAAGGAGTTGTCAGAAGTAAAGATGTGCCCACCAACAGCCCCATTACCTCCTCCTCCAGCTCCTCCACTTCTTCCTAGTACTTCTCTTTCAACTTCCCTTTCCCAGAAACCTCAAACCTTTGCCAACGTCCTGGACCAGATTAAGAACTCGGGTCGTGATGGTCTCTTGGCCAGTCTTCGCAGAGCGAAGACCGAAACAAAGAGTAAGATGGATGATGGCGAGAAGGTTGCGAATGTAGAACAGGAACAGATTGCCCCGGAAATAGTTCCAAAGGAACCGGAAGAAAACGGATCTTTTCAAGTAACTTCCGATGATGGTGGCAATTTCTCGGTGGTCATCGATGATAAAGATGATGCGGACTTCTTGACGAAGAAGCCGGATGTTTCTATCTACACCAAGTCCTTGTCAGAGAAGTACTTCCGCAAGGAACTGGAGTCTCCAAGAAAGGTTCCCAAGGGTGACTTGAAAACAGGGTCATCTTCCCCGCCGCGCGTGTTGTCAACGTTGTCAAAGTCACAGTCGTTGAAGAGTCAACACACGAGTGATGCTCCTTCCTCTAAGAGTAGATTCTCTAGTGACCCTGGAGACCGGAAGTTAATTGGGAAAGTCCCAAATGTCAGGAATGGTGACAACCTTCCGGAAGTTCCGAATAGAAGTTCCTCCAGACATGTGATGGCGTCGTTGACGTCCACTTCCCTTTCCAAAACAACATCCGGTTCCACAAAAACCACTTCCGGTTCCCCTACTTCCACTTCCGGTTCCCCAAAAACCACTTCCGGTTCCCCTACTTCCACGTCCGGTTCCCCAACTTCCATTTCCTTTTCCCCAGAATCTACTTCCACTTCCCCAAAATCAACTTCCTTCTCCCCAGCATCCACTTCCTCTTCCTTAAAGTCTACTATTCTTTCCCCCAAATCGACTTCTTCCCCAACATCTGCTTCTACTTCCGCTTCCGTTTCCCCCACATCTGCTTCGTTCAGAGACCTGAAGGACTCCTTAGCAAGTGTAAAGCTCCTCCAGGAAATGAGGACCCAGAATTCTTCCAATCCAAATCTGGCAACTTTCACTACCAGATCGACATCTTCCTTCACGAGCTTCCAGAAAGAACCCTTGTTAGGCATCAGAACCATTCGAGAGAACCACACCCGGAACACTTCCGACCCGGATCTAACAACACCAACTGACACCGGCAACACCACCATGAGTCTGACATCGCTGCATCTGCTCGGGAACATCTCCGAAAGCCCCGCTAGGTTGTCGGTTTCCGAAACTGACCTGGTAGACTCTACAACTGATTCTGTCCGCCGAAGCTCTTCCCGTAAGGTGGTAACCTTCGATGTTGAGGAACCGACGGCAACTGATGATGGCTGCGCGATCGAAGATGCGGAAGTCGCTAAAATCACGCGGCGCGACGTCACCGATCCAAAATCCTGGCTGTCACCCACTACTTCGACTTCCTTAAAATCAAGGGGTGTCACTTCATCATCACCTGATGCAAAGCCAGTTTCCTCCAGGGTTTCATTATCATCAAAAGCCCTCGCTTCCAAAACTACCAAGACCGCCGCTTCGACCGCGACTACTCGCGACAAAGCTACGACCGTCATCAAATCACGAACTGAACGCGCAACGTCACCCAAGAAGGAAGCCACCAGGACTTCTAGCCCAAGTCCAATCAAATTCGGAAGTGGGACCGGAAGTGGAGCCGGAAGAGGTGCCGCGGGAAGGAACACGAGAACGGAAAGGCCATCGTCTCCTCGCAAGGACTCCGGCCGCAAGAAGTGGGAGATTCCGAAACCCGGAAGTCCGGTTCCGGTGATGTGCATGGCCCAGGAAACCGGAAGTAACTCTGAAGCTTCCGGTTCTAGAAGAAGCAGTCAGTTTTCGCAAGTGATCGAGGAAGTGGCAGGTGGGTTGGGTGAAAAGCGTTAAGTATAAATTTTATATAGGTGTATACCGGTAACCGGAAGTGGCTTTATGCATGAGATTACTGGCAGTGGTGCATTTCGGGAACGTGTTAACGCTACGCCGCTTCTTTGACATAAAAATCTACTTGAGATGCAATTTTATACGCAAGGGTGTCTCGCGCGATCCGCAAACTCTGCTTAGCTATGGTACACCGTTCCGTTAGATGCCTGCTTCTGGGGCCTTTTGCAGAGACACCGTGTTTTACGCAGACTATCGAAGAAATACCCTATGGGTGAATACAGTGCATTCTTTCTGTATACTGGGTGATTCCCCTAAAGGGGGACTTGATCTTTGCGACGCAGATCCGCATTTGGAACATTTTGGTTAAAACGAAATTTGATATTTCCAACTGACTTATCATTATTGGTACATAGTATATATGTCATTGTAGATCCTTGTAATTTAGTAAACACTAAAATTTAGTAATTGTACTTACCGAATGACTTCGAAGACTGTCGCGTGCTTATAATGTCACGCGACAAGTGAAATAAGGGCCAAAGTGTTCCATAGCGTTTTATCTGAACATTAATTTGATCTGAACAATATACAGTCAGACTTCATTCGTAAAATGATCAACTTTAATCGTTTTTTATCATTGCCAGTTGCCGCTATAGCGAGAGTGCACTGTCCGCATGTTATAATATTTTCAATCGCTGAATATCGACCAGTTTCAATATAAATTTATATTTTTTTGTAGAAAGGCATTATATTTCTTTATTAAAAAAATTTCATTGTTCGAAATTTTGTTTTTTACTGTGTCAAGGATGATGTGTTGGTTATTAACCGCGATACGTTTACGTGATACTTGGTGATACGTACGAATTACGCGGTACGTTGTTACGTGTACGATAGGCACTAGTGTTCCAAATTTCTCATCACACTTTCGGTCATCTTTCGTGTGTTCTCTTGGTCTTTCTTTCTTTTTTCCAATGTGGTGTCTCTTGTTTGTCACTGCGCTGCCCCTATCCTTGTTGGGCACTAAATCAGAAGGACCGCTGATGAAGACCGAGACGACGGAAGTGACGTCACTACCGGAAGCTACCCGTTCCGTTACAACTCACACCACTTCAGGAGTTCGATATGTAACAGCAAAAGGCAAAGATGAGAAGAATGGCAAGGACACTTTGATAGGAGCTAGAGGAGACAGCACCAAGACCATTTCGCAGTTGGAAACTATCCGCGGACCCCGTAAGCCATATCATATTTTTTCATATGAAACTTATTAAAGGGCTCATGTATTGAAAGCTATTATACTATGAATATACTAAAGTTGGAACATGTTCCAAATAGATGAAGCTGTTGTTGCCACCCGAGAGGTCCACGGCACGTCCGGTCAAACGGTCAGCTTCCAGAGGCTCAATTCCGGTGGCCAGTCCGTTCGAAAAACAACCACAACTGTTACAACTGTCAAGTTAGTATCACTTATTTTTCAGAACTGAAAAGGTCCAAACCTAATGGAGTCGTTCAAAAATTACGTGCATTTGTTCCAAAGCTCGCGCGGTTAAAAGTGCACGTAAACATTGAACGATCCCTGTGAATTTGGACCTTTCTTTAAAATTGGAACATGTTCCTTTAAATCTCATTTGGAAACATTGAAACAAAGAAATCAGATTGATTGTTCCAGTGGGGAAAATGGAATTATTTTAAGATCATTGTTTAAGGGGAGTTTTATACCTTTTCAACAAGTGGATTGATTTGCCTATAAAATGATCAAATGGTTCTATGTTAGTGTACAGTAAATTTAAAAGTTGATATTGGTTGCCGTGTATTTTAATTAAAAGCGAACTGTAAGGAGAACAAATTAGATTTTCATATATTGTTTTATGTATTTTTTCCAGTTAGGAATTAAAATATGGGAGAAGTTTTAGAAATAGGATGTTGAAATTTTTATTGAAGGTACAGTAGTACAATACCTAGAAAAACCATTTAGTTGTTTTCAAAAACAACTTAATTTGCATATGGAAAACGAGATTTTGCAATACGGGTTTTGCTTCTTTAATTTATTATAAGAGATCCAAATATCATATTTTGAAAAATTAAATGTAGTTTTGTAGGTATTTCACCCCTTTATGTTCTACCAAAAAATCAGCTTTATAGCTTGGTAACTTTTTCATTTACGGTTGTTTGAAGTTGATATGTTGAACATGCGCGAGTTTGCAGAAATTGCTATCCCAACTTCCGGTTTGAACTTGAACAAAATTTGCATTATCGTAATCATTTAGTTTCATCCACTTGTTAATAAGGTGTTAACCCCCTTAAATAATTTTTGGGAACTAATGTCGGCCATTTTGAAGTGCAGGACAAGAAGGAAACTGAACCCGTAGGCGTGCCATACTTCGACATCATTTACACATTTGGCAAGTTTATTTTTATTTTACACATTTATATTTGTTAAGTCAAGGTTAAGTCATCGAATTTTTCCTATGCAAATTTGGTTTTGTTTTTATATTTTTGCAACTATATTTTCTCAATATTTCTGTGCCAATTTGAAGGTTTTTTTATATGGGAATTGTTGGAATTAAAGTTTTGAGTTGTTATATATATTTTACATGCTTTTGTCACTCTTGTTTTTTTTTTTGACATAAATAATTACATATATTGATGGAGAATGTGTTGGAAATTTTAATACCATTGGAGTGGATTGTATTTCAGCAATGATTGCAACTAAATTATACGCATAATGTTTGTGTCTGGTTTTTTGAGAACCGGTTTTTTTGAAGACTTTAATACGTTCTGAATTTCGTGCAACTTTGCAAAAATAGTCACGTGACTTGAAGGCTACTTTTAGCCGTGAGTTAACACAGTTTACTTTGTCACCCCCATTTCAACTCTAGTATCCGCTTGATAATTATTATTATTCATCTTTTCAAATTGGCCACGTACAATAAACTCGTATTATATTGCACAAATATTGCAGCTTATGGTGATTCATATTCCATAATAACGCATAATTATAGGCATAATTTTATAAATTATTTCCCCTGTGAAATTCAAGGTAAAATTATTCCTACTTCTCCTTTATTAAGTATGTAATTTCCATTAACCTCAATTAATGCAAAATAGCTATTGCAACAGCTGAAATAACATTTGGAGACATGCCAATAAAGCATGTTTAATAGTTGTTAATGGATATTTTATTTTGTAACTAAAATATTCTAAATATGTTAATGGGAAAAGTTTTTTTAAGCGAATTTGCCATTTTGATATTAGGCCTATTTCATATTTTGTAATATGACTGTTAGTTTATGTACAAATATTTAGAATTAAGTCAGTAAATTACATTAAATGTATTGGATATGATGTTATTTTTGAAATCAATACAAAAAAGTTATGGATGCATTTTTAAACTTTTAAACAAGAAATGGAGTAAAAATAGAAACTGGTTGAAATTGAATATGCGGTCAAGAATGCAAATTGCCTTGAAATATGAAGAATTTAAATTGAAAAAACATTCTTGCAGAAAAATAGACCAATATGCTTTCACTGAAATAAATTTCCCACGTTTCCTGCACGCAATCACCACTTAATTAGAGGAAAATGGCGGAAAATGGCGGAAAATGTAGGAGGAAATTTTGAAATGAAACGCATTTCCAAGAAGTAAAGTTCCTTTTATGGTAACATTAGCGTTTACAAGCCTCCAGGTTAATCTTAATAAAACGTGTGAGGGTCAGGCCAGTGGAACATAAGACGATAACCTCAATAAACTCGCCGCCTTTATGACTAATTTCCCTCCAAAAAATTCAAAAATCGGTTATTGCAACGCAGTTGCAGCTACGGCGCTTCCAAACACGGATAATTCAATTCGAACGCATTTCGTAACCGAGTCATCCACAAATAAAACTGGTTGCAAATTAGGTGAATCAAGATAAACCAGATTCGCATTGCACTTATTCTTTATGATAAACCGACTGCGTTACATAACAACTGCGTTTTCACTTGATTTTCATGTTCGCGCCCCATCCGTCAGGTGGCGCTAGTACGCGTTTTCTCACCGAGTCTCCTCCCACAGTGTCCGAATTTTGTAAACCGCATTCGCTTCGGTTTTATTCGGCTTCGCGCCTTCAACCGGTAGGAGTACGCTAATCGTTCATTGTAGGCGTGTGAATATTAACGTAATAAAACTGCCAAACGACTGGTTTCCGTCTCCAGGCAATTATTTGCCACATTTGCAACGAAGAATTTGCGTCGATGCAACGTGACGTCACGCAGCAATCGAACAGGTGAGATTATTTATTTTACTCGTTTATAATCATAAGCAAACGAAGGTGGTTTCTGTAGGAAAGACTATTGTATGGCGATCGAATTATGGGGGATTTTCTGGTTGCCATATCGGGTCTTTTGCAACATATTTACACGTATTAATTTCTTTATATACGAGCTTCTATTTGGTCCCGCAATAATCTTGCATCGAATAGATTGGCGTGCAACATTTTATTGCGTAGCTCTAATGGTCATATTGCGCGTTGACGCAACTCAATGCAAGATTGTTGCAGAAGTGCTTCCATAGTGACCGGTGTTATGTTCGCAACTTTCTTGCGAGTGCTATCAAAACAGTCTTAATCGTTTTAAATATTCAGTGCTCTTTTAAAATTTTTGAAACGTTTCAAAATGCATTCTTAATAATTGTATAACAGATTAAGTATATTTTAAGTGCGACTGGTTTATTGTATAATATCTGACGATTTTTGTTGCCTTCGTAACAATATTGCATTGTTTAAAAACAAGCGCAACATTTGGCTAAGTAGCAGATGCTTTGTCTACGGGTGACGTCAGACAGTATTGCAGACTATGGTGTTGCAATGCAAGATAGTTGCAAATGTATTTTTGATGGGAAAAATTTGACATTTCCATAATTTGTATTTGAAAATTGGAACTGTCGGGTAGTGTACTGTTTGATTATGATGTCATAATGAGGAAAATAAGGTTAAATTGAGTTGGAAAAATTAAACGAGACGATTTTTTTGGTTTGGGGCGTTTTTTTTTTTTTTTTCAGGGGCAATTTTTACTATAGGTATATAACTTTCTTCAAGGACAACTTTAACCATTTCAAGGAACAGGAAGCACATTGCAACTCATGTACACCTACATACACTCCATTGTGAATACAGTATTTACTTTTCTTCTCTAAATTACGAAGTTTGTGGTGGGAAAAGTTGCGAAAAAGTACACGTCCTGCGTCCGAATTGTCATCTAAATTCGTCTCGTTTTTTTTTTTCTCCCATGTCTTTCTACACAACTCAAGGTTGAATTTTTTACAAGTTTGAAAAATGGAGACCCTATATATCGATGACGTCACTTGTCAGAAAAATGTAGTCAATTCGGGGTCGTTGAGCTTTTCATTAATCATTTGTGACCCCGGGCTGAGTAGAGAGACCATGACTGGAATTGTCAGCCCAGTGATGGCCATAATTATCCATCATTATTTGAAAGCTGTGATGTGCTAGTCAATGCCTAGCAAACGAAATTTAAGCAAATGTAATCTTATCGAAATTCTTACGTTACTGGGCAATTGATATTAACACTCTTGGTATTATCGATGTGTAATCAATGTTAAAAAAATTGTATGTAATCATAATCGATAATCAAGTTATTGCCTAACCATTATTTTTAAGTATAAATCGATAGTGCTATGAATCATCAAATTTTGTAACTGTGTTGTCATTCATCTGATGATACTGGAAAACTGGAATTTGTAAATGAACATGCAGCAAAGTAAAAATCGGTAAAAATATATTTTTTATTGAAATTATTACTGAGAACTTATTTTGTATTTAAAATCTGGATTAAATATTGCAAATTTTGCAGTCAATTTCAAAATGTGTGCAGTGGAAATAATATTAAACAATTGAAGTAGTCCTGCGTAGAAAATTTTCAAGAAAGTCAGCAGATTTCTTGCATAGAATAAAAGGAAATTAAAACATTGATTTATTTTATTTGAGGGAGTAAAGTACATTTCCAATTGGTTAATATAAACCTAGAAATGCAAAAAAATATTCAACTTGACCCAAAAAATATGTAAAGGAAGGACAAAGTAATATAATTTGTAAATAAAAAACAATATACAGTAGTAGTATAAAATAAGCCATTTATTTATTGTTTTATTGTTGATAAAACCAAGAGTGTATGATAAATCTAAACTTCCTGGGCTCTTGTTTACAAGTTATAAACTGCTTTACATGACAGTCATGTTTGCTTGATTATCTATTTTTTAGTTGTGATATACTAGTGGAAAAACTGCAATTTTCCGTCCAATTATATGGGCAATTGACTGCAAAAAAACTCGTTTCTTCCTTGTTGTTTTCCAGTAACTGGACAGAAAAAAATACAATTTTATTTAATAGTACATTCGTATCAAGTTTTAACAAGGATATAATAATTATGGGGTGAAATTGCGTAAATTGCGTCGTTTGCAGCGCCATCTGGTGACAGGGAACCTTTTCTTTGAAAACTGGAACAATTCTTCTTATACAAGCTCAAATATAAATTGAATAATTTGTTAATCTCTTGTTACTGTGAAGACAGTTTAAATTTAGGCTTAATTCCAATATTGTTGTTAAACTTTGAGCATGCTTAAATTCATTGTAATAAAATTGTGAAATTTGCAATCCGGTTTTGGGATACGTTTGCATAGTAGTTGCAATTGGGTAACTTTGTCACATCTTTAACTGCAAACATCCAAATGTAAATGTTACTGTATAACACTTTGTTGTTAACTTGCAGCTCATGCAAATTGGTTCCTTGTTTTCTTTTTAGTAAGTTTATTTTTGCAAAGGGGTGTAAGTTTGGTGGTTGGCTGGCAATGTTAAATTAGTACATATCCGTATGCTGCGTGACTTTGTCATATGATGGTTTGCTTTTTGACACGTGTAAAATTAGTGGTGTACCTGACAGCAAAATGCCTTCTATTGAAGTGTGGTCAGGAAATGGTTGCGTGACCGAATGGAAATGGAAAAGTCAACAATTTTCATTCACCTTGTTGTGTGTTGCCCATAATGTGACCTGCCTGTGTGCTATTTTTTCAAATTCTTTTTTCTTTATTTTCTTTCCCAGACTGGAGGGAGAAAAGTTCAACTGGTGGCTGAGCAACCTGGAAAACGTTGCATCTAATTATATTAGATAACTAACAAACACAATCCATGATGAAGACAGAGAGCAGATTGCCGAGATTGGTCAATTCACCTCCAGCAAATGTCACAAGTCCTCCTAAGCCCAAAAAGATTGTTGTGCAGTTGGAGTTGGAAAATGACGAAGGAAAATTAAGACAAATGGTAAGATGCTATATTTGATTTTTAGAATTTAAAATTAAAATATAGTGTAAAGACTTGAAAAAGGGTGAACAAAATGTCCAACTTTGCTTCCATCTTTCCATATTTTCTTTATAATTTAATGCATCAAACAAATTGAGAATATTATTGCATTTTAATAAGTAATTGGTTGTATGTTCCATATATAAGTAGTGATACAATGCTTTATATACCTATATAATTTTTAATATAAAACGGACATATTTTGTAAAATTTAAGTGGTATTTTAACTCTCATCCATGATGTTGAAACACAAAAGTTTTGAAATCTGTCGATTAAGTTGCAATTTTTCTGGGCCAATGATCGATTCCGGCTTATACATAATTTGCAATTTAAAACAATTAAACTTGCTCAATTTGTTGAATTTGATGTTTTGCTGCAACTTCTGAGATTTCCTTTAATGTTTTAGGATATTTGGTGGGAGGATATTATCAATAATTATGTATGTATAGCTATTGCTTGATGCTACAAAGACAAATTTTGTATCCTTTTTTGTATTCGGTTCATAATTAAAATGGCATAATTAATAAAAGTTCATAACATTAAGAGAAACCAGGATAACATGGAAAACTATGTTAATTGAGATTTAATTTGGCTAGACGTTAATGAAAACTCGGAGAAATTCGTTTAAACTTTTGTTTAAGCTTTGAAAACTGTGAAATTGATGTATACTATAATATGCAGGATTTCCAAATATTAGACTATTTTACTCTGAACTGCAAATGATATTATTGTAAAATTTAACCTGTGGGGAATATGCTCTGCAAACTTTGCCTACCCAATATGAAAAACCTACAAAACTCGGGGAAAATGGTAATTACAATTTGGATAAACGATGTTTTTGCTTGAACAGTGGCAAGAAGAATCCGATGAAGACGTGAAACGACTCATCAGGAAAAGAATGTACACGTTGAGAGAAGAGAGAGTGAGCAACCATGGTGGCTTGAAACAACCTCAGGCTACAGCCAAGAGTCCAAACAAGAACGGAACACCAACAACCAGTGCCAAAACTACAGTGAGAACCGAAGTTAAGACTACTTCAACGGTGCAAAACTCGCCGCGCGGCTCAGCTAGCGGAGGAAGTGGCTCCAGATTGCCGAGGTTCGCGACGGCCAGCGAGCAGAAAACCAAGAGGACAACTGTTACTTCTACCACCACCCTCACTTCCCCTACCAAACCCAAACAATCCAAACCGTCTCCTTCCGCGATCCCAACAAGAACATCCGCCGCCGCGCAGGACAGTTCGGTTAAACGAAAGAAAACTCCGACTCCAGAATCCAAACTCAGGAGTCCAACTCGGTTTGGAAGTCCAACCAAAACGAAAGTAGAAAAGATTATCGTTTCATCACCTGAACCCGAAACTCCCGAGTCGCCGGTGGACATGATGGAGTACCTTGGCACGGGTCATCCGGAAGATTTCTCGTTGACTCCCGAGCCGTCGTTCGAGGAACTGGAAGATAGTTTCCGAATGAGGACTGATGATACAGATTCAGAATCACCTGATTTTTCATTGGTGGAAGAAGATTCAAGAGATCAGTTTGAGATAAGGCAAACGTATCGCGCTACGACGGTCCAAACGAAAAAGGTGTACATGCAACATGCGGATAGTCTGAAGGAGTTTGAGATGGTCGAGAGGACGGTGTTGCAAGATGACAGAGGAGACTTCTTTAATAGCAGTGATGTTGATTTCCACCATCCGCAGGTTACAATGCCTGATGATGATACCGACTACCCAACGCACGATATAAAAGTACGCGTAGATGATGAAGACCGTGTTATCATTGAAGAACTAGATGCGGTACAGAGTGGTACTTTGATGGAAGAGAAAGAAGAAGATTATGGCGTTGCAGATGATGTTGAGAGATCCCAAGCTGTTTGGAAGAATGAGGAAATAATTGTTTCCGAGAACCTGTCACGGGAAACGGCTGCGAATGAACCGATTGTTGTCGCAAAAATTGAAAAGAGAGTGTTTGTTTCTGCCCCTGTTGCTGTTCCTGTCCAAGAAGATAAAAGCATTCCATCTACAAAAACCTACAGTCCCATTCCAGAAGACATTGCGAAACGCACCGGTGCATCATCTCCACGCAAGGTTGAAAGTTTCAGCTTTACCGTTCAACATTCCGTTAAGAAAGAAGTGGAAACGCCACCTGAATCTCCAGTAAAGAAGGAACCTTCATCAGTTAAGATAATCGGGACATCAGATGCTTATGTTTCTGTGTCCAAGGCAGTGGATGTTCCGGAACATTCCGTAGAAGAAAGGGCCTACGTACCAAAGGCTTCGTTGAAGAAGGAAGTAGTTGACTTAGAACTGAACGTGAAGGAGGAAGTAAATGTACCAGAACCCTCAAAACAGGTGACAAATGAGCAAAAGGAAGCAGTTGTTCCAGAGAATTCCACAGGAAGAAGAATAGATGTAACGTGGTCTTCTGCGGAGATGGATGTTGATACGGTGGGAAATTCAGAGGTGAAGAAAGTATCTGAAGATTCATTTGCGGAAAAGCTGGAGGAATTTGATGTTCGAGAGTATGCTGTGCAAAACAGAGTAGATGTTCCAGAGCCTTCATCAGAGAAGAATGAAGTTACCGTAGTACTTTCGGTGAAAACTGAACATGATTCAACGGAGCCTTCAGTTGAAAAGGAGTTTGTTGCATCTGAACCTTCAAGTATTAAGAAGTTGGCTACATCAGAAACTTCGGTCAAGAAGGTAGTGGCTACTACACCAGAATACTCCGTAAAGGAGGAACCGGTGTCCCCGGTAATTTCCCCGAAGACGACCTCTGTTACGTCGGAATCACCCGTGAATAAGGAATGGGTAACTTTGGAGCCTTCGACAGTCACGAAGACGGTTACAACAGAATACTTGGTGACGAAGGAAGTGGCGACACCGGAACCTCCCACAACGAAGAAATTGGGTTCACCGGTTACATCTCCAAAGAAGGATGTTGTTGCAACAGAGTCGTTTAAGAAGATGGAATTGGGGAGTTTGCAGTCTTCAACTGTTAAGAAAATAGTGAAATTAGAATCTTTTAAGACGGAAGCAGAGGATGATTTGGTTGCGGTAGAAACTCCTCCGAAGAAAGAAGTCAATACAACACACCTTACTATAAAGAAGAAGACTGGTTCGGAAACACCTTCTGTCAAGAATGAAGCTGTTGCCCAATTACCTTCCGAAAAGGAAACTGATACCCAAGTAATTTCTGGGAAGAAGGAACCCGATACCCATCTGCCTTTGAAGAACGAACCTGATGTACAATTACCTTCTGAAACGAAAGAAGCTGATGTTAAAGTACCATCTTTGAAGAAGGAAGCTGATGTCCAAGTGCCATCTTGGAAGAAAGAAGCTGATGTCCAACTGCCTTCTGGGAAGAAGGAAGCTGATACTCAACTGCCTTCTGGGAAGAAGGAAGCTGATACTCAACTGCCTTCTGGGAAGAAGGAACCTGATACCGAATTACCTTCAATAAAGAAGGAACCTGATGTCCATGTACCAGCTTGGAAGAAGGAACCTGATGTCCAAATACCATCTTGGAAGCAAGAAGCTGATGTCCAAGTAACATCTTTGGAGAACGAATCTAATGCCCATGTACCTTCGATCAAGAAAGAAGCTGATGTCCATGTACCACCTTGGAAGAGGGAACCCGATACCCAACTGCCTTCTGGAAAGAAGGAACCTGATACTGAATTACCTTCAATAAAGAAGGCAGCTGAACCATTTACACTGAAGAGAATAGTAAAAACCGAATTCACCATGAAGACAGAAGTGAATGCGACAGAACCTGTGAAGAAAGAAGTAGAAACCGCAGATGATTCTGAGAAGAGGGAGGTGGATGCAGAACGGAAGAAAGTTTTCGATGAAGCTAGAGCGAAATTCGCAGCTGCCAATCGTCTTTTGGAATCTTCCGACAAGTCCTCAAGGACTGTGTTACCTGTTGAGAGAAAGAAGTCGTACGATGAGGCCAGAGCAAAATTCTCTTCAATGGCATACAAAGTAGAAGAAACTCCAAAAGTCAAACCCGTCGGAAGATTTACCGAAGTGACGCGAACCACGACTACCGCGGCAACCTCTGAAACGTCTTACCCCGGTGCTAGATGGAGTAAACCACCGGTTCAAGAAACTCAACAGCCAAGTCTTGACGATTCCAAACCGTATAGTACTTTTATAGTGAAAAGAAATTCTGAGGACATCATTCCTGAAGTTCCTGTTAATGGCAGTAGCGTAGACAGTAAAGTTACACCAGACATTCCTGATGCCAAAGTAACTGCTACTATCTCACTATCCCCATCGAAAGTTTCCCAGGACCATTACAGAACTTACACCGTGAGGAAGGTCCGTGAAGACCCTTTCGAAAACCCTCCATCGACAACCCCTACGACCATCTCCAACGAGACTTCACGGTCCTACTACACCCCAACCGGCCGTGTTACCGAAGTGACCCATACCACCATCACATCCTCAACCTCCTCATCGTCCTCGAACCCTGAAACTACCGCTGTGTCCTCCTGTACCTTGGAGTTGCAGAAGCCACCACAGAGCCCCGCTTCGCCGACAAAGTCCCCAACCGGTTTCCCGTGGAGGAACCAAGAAGGTGCCATCGGTGCCCTGGTTAGGAAGATGAGCTCCCAAGACGTGACGACTCCACCGGTGATGATCACCCAGAAGACCTACGTGACAAGAACTAGTTCCAGTTCCAGTACAAGTGACAAAGTTGTGCCGGTTGAAGATTGGCAAGCGATCGTGCTGAAGCGCAAGATGGGGCTGGCTGCGGAACGTGCCAAGGAAGATGAGAATCTGCTCTACACCACGGCTACAATGGCTCCGGAGGACATCAATGACATTGGGCTCTTGGAGAAAATGGTGAGTACATTGTTTTGTATCAAGTTATTTTAGTAAAGTAGATGTTGTTGCTGCCTTTCGCTTGCGGCTACGTGGTTTCATAACAGTAAAGTGCGATTTTAAAGGTGAACTTAAAAGGTTTTTTAATATACCCAGGATAGTGTGTAATACTATAGAATTGATGCCAATAAAACGATTGGCGCAAACTCAACTTTTTAAAAAAATTGTTACAAAAAGTTACGAGTAGTTAAAGAGAGTTTTAAAATGGGACTGTTATCAGAAGACACTAATTACTATTCTTTTTTCTAATGAAGTTTGACTAATGTTTTGATTTTTTCCTTGTTATATACTTGTTTTCTGGGAGTTGTTGCTCGACTCGCAGGTGTTTCTTATGTTATATTTGCCGTTACGTCATCAGGTAATATTGAGGCAGGGCGGGTCTAGCTCTTTGCATACCAGAAACAGATTAAGGACACGAGATAATGTTTTTCAAAGTACTATCTGGAAATATATTTTCTAGGCCTAGTACTGCATGACACTGAAGCACCCATATTGCCATTTTCTATAACCGGAATGAAATCATGTGGGAAAAACGTGTATCGATTGTTGAACTAGGTGTACATGTATTTTTGACACACCCTATATATTTCCAAATGCATTCAACATTATAACAAAGACACTGCTGGCATCAATTCGCCAAATAAAATGCGAACATGTCCATTATTTTAATCACAATTAAATATACTGTAATACTTCGATTTTCTACAAATCCAGTGGACTAAATTACAAATGGGACATTGAATCACTACATTAATCAAATGTACACTACTTTATTATTTGTGGAGTGTTATTTACAAAGGAATAAATAAGAATATATAGTCACAATGCAGTTGAATCATTTTTCGATGCCGCATTAATTTTAATTTTAATCTTATGATCTTATAACCTTCACACTTGTGTAATAATTTTATTTATATTAAGTGCATGTGAAAAGGACAATAATCCTAGTCCATTGTTCAAGTAATGTCTAAAAAAGCTTAACATTTCAAAAAATTATAAGAAATAAATTTGTAACATATTGCAGATAAGTATTTTGCATTGTTTTCCATTCTGAAAAATTAAAGCTGAATGAGGAAACGGTTCAAAGTTTCAGTTTGCATATTTAATTTTAATTGTGTTTTTATTTTCTTCTTTAACAATTTCCTAATAATAATCCATTTTGTGTGATATAACAGTTAAAAATGTTATTAAAAAAGAAGAAAAAGATTGGTGTAATTTGACACCATGATAAGAGAGATTAAATTTTAAAGGAATAACCCTGAGGCAAGCATTTGTTGTGACGTCATCGGTCAATTTGCTTCATGTTGGCTGCCAAAATTTCCCTGGAATGGCGTTTACTAATCCAGCACTACTACCTCGCTACTGCTGCATAATTTTAATTCTGACTGCCATTGTTTGTGTTTTGTCTATAATGAATTCAACCAGTGAAGTGAAGAATTTGGGTAAGATGGGGATGGATGGGACATGTTCGTTTTTTTTTTGTTTTCTAGTTCACCCTCTGAAAAAAAAATCTCAAAGTCCTATTTTAAAAATAAAGTTAAACCTCGTTTTCACTTCCTGCAGCTGTTTTGGTACGTTGTCGACATTTTCTCACATATTAAGGTGGAACATCAAACCGGTTTTAGGGACGATACGGGCAAAAAGGGGCACCCTGGCGGTGACTGCGCATTACTGGATGCATCATAGTTGTCAACTTTGAAAATCTGCAATAAATGTATGAGTTTAGAGTTAAGATATAAATTGCACAAGGCAGACATGATTCCGTGCTATAATTTGGTTGCAGGTTCGTTTTTCGGCGAAATATTCTGAAATATGTGCAGGATATTCTGATTTGATTACATTTGGGAAATCATGAAAAATCAGGTGTTGCAG
>JAQFZQ010001056.1:0-22854 GCA_034696005.1 Glomeris marginata
GGTAAGTTGTCCACCGACGACCGCCATTTTGCCACTCCACCGCAGCCAATCGAAGCGGTCGTGAAATAGGTCAATTGGCTGTAGTATACAACAGTTTCATTCCACACATTTCATGCCCACTTACTCCAAGGACTTGCAATCAGCTCCTTAACGCAATTCAGGAAATCCAACGTTTTGAACAGTACAATGGAAACCGCGCTTAGTGTCATCTTGGTTAGCGTCACAATGTGGATATACTAGTGACCATGAGAACAGTTACGTGTTTTAATGTCGGTTATAATCCCACCTGTTTTATTCAACTTCTGATTCAGGAAATTTGTGATACAACATTTGTGCTACAACATGATGTGCACCAGCTTATTGATGAGAATGCACCATGACAAACGCAATTACAAGAATCTGGTTCTAGCACAGACTTTTGAACCACCCTGTATAGCGCGCGCACACAGCAAAATGTCGATTACATCGTGGTGATTATCCTCATGACATTTTACAATAAATTATTACATTATTTATCACTTTTGTTGTCTTTTCGGACGTGCTGTATGTGTTGGTTGCTCTATGCAGCATTATATCATAATAATCTAGAAAATTAAATTGTGCTGTATATTTAAAATTAAAAAATTGGCAGCAAGTCATGACCCTAAATGCCCGGAAAAGGCAAACGTGCGACTATTTTTCGCAGCTTGTCAAAACATCGTCTTCAAAAAAAGTACAAAAAAGTATTTGAGTCACCTAACGTTTGAAAGGAAATGTTTAGAGCATTACAACTCCGTACAGCAATTTCTAATACGAGCCTTAATGCAGAACCAAACAAGAACGTCCGAACTATATATTGGCACTGCAAATTGGCCACAAAAATAACTTAAATTGCTGTGTCTTCTCGGTAGGGGGCATAATCTACCATCAACACGACAGATTTAAATCTAAAATAGAAATGCCACAAGAAATGGACAAAAGGTCTGCAAGTTGGATTCAATGTTAGATTTTGCTGATAACTTCAATAGAAATTTTACAACCCGTTGGCAAACCAATAAAATTTAATTACAATTATTTTTAATATGCATTTGGATACGTGTTTTATTATCTTTAATGAATTCAAATTATTTATGCGCAAACAATTTATATACTGTACCAAAAATAAAATATTTAATTAATTTTACACATGCAGTACTACAATAAAGCATTGCATGATGCCATAAAACGTGTATATAGCAATTGTAATTTTTGAATTATTTAATAATTATAGCACAGTTGTATATAACCTGAATATGATGCTTTTAGAAATTGAATGATATCTGTTGATGTATACCCTTTGGTAGTAGTCGAATCCACTTTTCTTTGAACTACCATGCGCAGTGCTCGCAAAATATAAATTGCATAAACAAGGATCATACGCCAAAATCAGTGGACCAGAAGTTTAAAACTGCATTATTTGTTAAATAGATATGAAAAGTTATTTTTCTTCCATAGTTTGCGTTTAAGTCACAAAGTTTTCAATACCATTATTCGTACTGCTCCACTTGTCATTTGGGCAACACGTGCGCCGCAAGTGGCTGATGAGGGAACTATGGCTGTGTATCGGGGTGCGTTGCCTTAAAAAGGAAAGTTGCCTTCCTTGCATGCGAGTAACTTGAGCCGTACAAGGTATGTCTGGGTGGACGTTGGGTCTGGGAAGAATTTAAGGCATGGTTTTTGGGAGGCAGGTGCCCACTCAGTTTGTCGCTATAGACCAGAGCTGAGCTCGACTTCCTCCGCTCAATCGCACCGATCCTCCGACCCGAAAGGAGTTTTTAGATAAAGAGCAGCAAATTGTTGTGTGTGCTTCGTTGGCCATGGCTTCCAGCAGGTCCTCCAAGTACATGTACAAGTCCACCGGTGGCAGTGGACATGGCGATATCAGCATCGAATATGGCACCGATTTGGGAGCTTTCACCCGTCTTGAAGTAAGTTTTGTTTCTCGTTTTTAAGAATTATTCTAATTCTATTTGCCTTTTATTCATCTTCACTCTCATCATCATGTTATCTTTATGTAAGATGAAGTTTAGGCTAGACTATGAGAACATGTAGTTTAGTCTTTGAAGTATATTTTGGCATGTACTCAACATTTTACAACTTTTAAATAACTAAATCATGACTCGAATGAGTTGACAATGCCGTAGTATTTGCTCTGTTATGACTCTTAATGTTACTCTTGATGTTACTCAGCATGTGTAATAGAAAATTTGGCTAATGAAAATCTATTAAAAAGTAATAATGTAAGACATTCATTCAGTTTTGTTTGATGATAACATAAGAAAACAGGTTGCCCTAGCGTGTGAAATTCAGAAAAGTATTGCGCTCAAATGTTTCAAGGCATGGATTTGAAAATGTAATGATGCACTGGCAACAAACGTTAGCAGAAATGAAAAAGGAATCTCATTGGTTGTCGCTTAATTGATCAAACTGAAACGTCTGTATTGGAAAACTAAATACTAACTAACCATTTGTTGAAAATTGAATGATGATTACTTTTCGAGTAAGTAATTTATTGCAACATTTTGAAATGTTTCTGTCTGTATAGAAATAGATGTGACTAATTACCAACAAAATTCATGGCGTAACTCTTTTTTTCGAAGAGCTACACGTATATTTACAAAAGCGACCCCTGATAGCTTGGGTCGGCTTCACCGCAAACCTCACTACCAATTTTCAAATTGGCAGCATTTCGTTGGGAAAAAGAAAGTGTGTTCACTGCAACAATTGGCTGAGCAACGAAAGCGATACTTTCAACATGCAAATAAGGTCTAGAATTTAGGGAAGCAGTTACTAAAATTTAGAAATGTCGGTGGTGGCGCCTCAAACCAGTGTGAGTCATACGTCTATTTATGGCAACATGGGACCGTAGCTATTTTAGTGCTAAAACACCAGATACACTCGCGTGGATTACTTTTGAGGAAGAAAAAATATGGTGCTCAGTTCATCGATTGCCAAACAAGGAAGAAGTAGGGGATTGCTCCCAAATCTCTACACCACATTTGATTTTTTAAATGACAGATTTGACAAATAATTTCGAAACGTGCTCAATAAATACCAATATACAGAATTATTTAAAAGCACAATAAATTTTAAGGCGAAGAAATATACAAAGCTCATGTCTTGGAATTATTATTGCGAAACACATTAATTTTTACATTGGGATTAAATAAATTTTACTTCAGTTCTTATATCAACTGTTATGTTCCTGATGAATATGAGTAAAGATGGCGTCGAGGATATCGGATTGCACTATCGTAAAAGGCGATAGAGTTGGGTGACCTATTTCTGGTCACGAACTAAATACAGTATACAAATTGGCATCTAATGTGTAATATATTTTAACTTTTATTTATCTGTTTCGGCAATCATTTATAAATGAAATCTGCAGAAAATCAAATGTTTCGATTACACACAAATATAATTAGATATATTATGTTCTGTCAACTAATGTATTATGCAAACATAAATATTTGTAATGCGTATTCTCTGAAAAATCATGAAATATTGCACGATTGATCTCATCAAAGTTTATGCAATATCGGCTGGGAACTACGATTTTTCGAAATTTTGGAAAATATTTATAGAAATTACAACAATTGACTAATCAGACAATAGAAAATCTTTATTTTTAGGATGTATGAAAAAATAATCCCTGCATTTCCGTTCTTATATTATTTTATTTTTATAAATGGTTATCCGTTGAGTAATTTTACATGTGTAATCCTATAATGTTTCATTGTGATGAACTCGTTCTATTTGTCTACTACGAGTACATAAGTACATAAAACTGGATTGTCATTATTAAGCTACTGTTTATATAATTGTATTTCTCAAAACTTCCCCAATTGGATGATATTCTGCTGTAGTATGTTAGCCTAAAAACTGTAAATTTGCCTATTTCAAATGAATTATTGCATTCTCATACTTTCAAGTAAAATATTCCTGAATATTTTCACTCTTGATATTTTCTATACATTCAATTTTAGGTTAAATGGAAACTAACTGTTATTTTAAAATTGTATTTTTTTCCAGGACAAGATTCGACTTCTCCAGGAAGATTTGGAAGTTGAGAGAGAGATGCGCCAAAGGGTAAATTATGAGCTAATTATGAGCTAGATTTATTTCACATAGAAATTACAATTTTTTAACGAACTTTAAGGAACCAGAAGTGTGATTGTTTAGTTGTTGCCTAAAATATGTTATTTGCCTAGCGTTGGCTAGCGTACCTTTTTATAACTGCTGTACGAAAAAGGGCCGGAATGAACCCATTTTAAATTGTAAAAAAGTAGGCTACCACTAACTTCACCAGGTATACTCAGTGCATGCTTCTTGAGTTCCGTCGACAGCCAAAAATAACCCGGCGAATATTCTCCCCAAAAATAGCAGCATACAAGATTACGGTTAAACAAAATGGCGGAGAAAAACTAATAAGGGAGGCTTGTGGGCGTGACCTCATAACATATTTGCTTATTTTATAGTGTGAATTGATTTATTAGATCGATAGGGAGAAAGCAGATTTGAGTGTGCAAGTGATTCAACTGACCGACCGTCTCGAAGAAGCCGAAGGAAGCTCCGAAAGCCAGGTTAATTGCACATTTAATACTGCTTTGAAGTCAAACTGTCTAATTAAGCAGCTGATTTAGTAAAGACTAAACTGTAATTAATTAATAACCGGATATTTATTAATAATTGCTCCTGTAAAACAGTTTGAGCTCAACAAGAAGCGTGACACTGAGTTGGCAAAGCTGCGCAAACTTCTTGAGGATGTTCATTTGGAGAGTGAAGAGAATGCGCATGCGTTGCGCAGGAAACATCAAGAAGTGATCACTGACTTCCAAGATCAACTCGATCAAGTTTCCAAACACAAAGCAAAGTATGTTACTAATTTCTACAATGTTTTATGCCATTTGATTGTATTCTCTAGTAAACAAACAACTCGACTGATTTAAAGGTTAACTGACAGAATAAATTTCTTGCAACCGATTTATCTGAAAAAATTCCTATGCATGAACAACATGTATTTTCAAATATTCAATTTTTTTCTAATTTTTCCATCGATTCCTTATTTTTTTAAAATAAACATTCGCAAATTTACCCTAAAATAGGTCCTCAAAAGTCCTTACACTGTCAAGATTTACATCCAGGACAGTGCGTATGGCATGCCACTTACACCAAAACGTACTAAAAGCCTATCTGGCCTACAGGTAGTTATCCCACTACATATGCTAGAACAAACTGAACAAACTCTCCATACTAGAATTTCCCCTTCCTAGCCTCTCTGCACAGGCCCAAAACACACAAACTTCAATCTGATACAACACTTTTTTTTTAAATTAAAAAAAAAAGTAAACGAACTCATAGTTTTAATTTTAATCATTCTTTCTACAGTCCGAATATCATGGGGTGTTACAAAACCATGTCAGTTCACCTTTAAGTTAAACTACATTTATTTACTAATTTGGAATTTGGAATTAAGTAATTAACCGAACAACTGCTCTTTTTTCTTTTTCCCAGGGTTGAGAAGGAAAAACAACGATTCCAATCTGAAGTATATGAGTTGCTAGCCCAGATCGAAAATGCCAATAAAGAAAAGGTACAGTTAATAATTAAAAAGCAAATAGTAGGATGACCGTGAATTTTGAAAAATTGGATTTTGAGATATTTCCGTTCGTTATGCAGATAATATCGCAGAAACAAGTTGAGAAGTTGGAGTACAGTGTGCATGAGTTACATGTGAAAATCGAGGAGCTGAACCGCACCATCATCGACATCACAACCATCAAGCAGCGCATCTACACTGAGAACATCGAACTCATCAAGGAAGTGCAAGAGCTCAAGGTCACATTGGACAGCACCATCCACCTGAAAAGTCAATTGGCAACTCAGTTGGAGGACACGCGACGACGTCTCGAGGATGAGGAAAGGGTAAGTTGGTGTTATAGATAGTATGTAATATGAAAAGAATTGGAATCGATATAGTATGTTTAAACTATATTTGTGCAGAGAAGACAGACGTACGAAACTCAGATCCACACGTTGGAGATTGACCTGGAGTCTGTCCGAGTGCAACTGGAGGAAGAATCCGAAGCACGCATCGATTTGGAACGTCAATTATCTAAAGCTCATGGAGATGCCACCATGTGGAAGAGCAAATATGAAGCTGAAGCTCAAGCACATGCTGATGAACTCGAAGAATACAGGTATGTAAAATCAATTGTGTTACCAATCACACATTCACATGAGTAGTGATGCAAGGAATATTATGATAAATTAATTTTCGCCATTCCCTCGAGATGTATAAATGAAAATTGTATTAATTGATGCAGGAAGTAAGTGAATTTACATTTTCATAGAAAATTAGATTAAAAACTGTATTTTAACTTGAAATCAATATTGTACGGAATGATTTATTCTTATTACTCTACATTCAATATTCAATATTTAAATTACGGTGTTTGACTAATAGACATGGTGGTGTGATATACAGGGTGTCTGGAAAGTCAGGTCTCTTTTGTTAATAACTTGAAATTGAAGTGATTATTTGTAAATGTAATGATGTTTCCATCTGTAATATCCTGGAAGACATCCATTAGTGATGATATTTTTGACCTTGGAACGTTCCGTCAAGGTCATTCCAAATTTATCTTAGCCAGTTTTAAAGATACTAGATGGGTTGTATAAATTAGAGATATTTGACCAATGTTATTTCAAAGACATTGGCGAAAACATAATTGAAATCGGCAAAGGAACGGAGAGTAATCACAAAAAATAATTTGCATTTGCCCCAAGTTTTCACTACACTGTTGTCAACAGGTGCTATGAAGGGAAGCAGTACAGACTTTGCAGGATTGCTGTTAGTCATTATCTGTGCCTTATTTTTAGATGTTTAGGGAA
The DNA here is from genome assembly GCA_034696005.1 of Glomeris marginata. Classification (NCBI taxonomy): domain Eukaryota; kingdom Metazoa; phylum Arthropoda; class Diplopoda; order Glomerida; family Glomeridae; genus Glomeris; species Glomeris marginata. Next base: position 6,913 of record JAQFZQ010001056.1, read on the forward strand.
TTGCTTGTTCATGTTCCAAGATGTGTAACATGGATTTCTGTAAAGTAATGCAGTTTGCTCAGGTGTATTCAGGCATCCGTACTGAAACGTGCACAGCTGTGCATAGCAGCAGGACATCATTTTGAATATTTCATTTAATACATTGCGTGTGCCTTTCCAACAAAGCAAGAAAGTTTGTCACAATAGTTGCCGTCCATTTATAATTTTGTTGATCTGTGTTCCTGTTTAATGCAAAATATGGCAATGATTTATTTTAAGAGCTTATGCGTGTATAAGCCATTATACGTAAAAGCAACTAGGATCGCTGATAGACAATGCACCCTACAAATTGTGATGATTATCAGTACCGACACAAGCAATGCAAGCCACAAATGAAAATTATACTTTAATATTGTTAAGTATACAAAAGTAGGCTACTGCATGTCACAATGTTTTTAAATTCAGAAAATAATTCCATAATGACATCCGGGATTCAGGAAATGTAGAGCAACAGCTTCCATTTTGCTTCACTGCATAGCATCAGTAGTCAAAAGTGTAGTGCCAATTTGGGGGCAAAAGCAAATGATTTGTTGCGATTACTCCTCTGTTCCTTTGCCGATTTCAAATCTGTTTTCGCCAATGTATTTGAAATAACATTGGTCAAATATTTCTAATTTATACAACCTATCTTCCTATCTGTATTTCATATCAAATCTTGTTACATATTGAACATTTCTGGAGTGTCAGCCATTTGCGAAATTTTGCGAAGGGTTTTGACTTTACATCTACGAGATAATTAGCTACGATCAACAATCAACATATGCTGTATGTTTGAAATATGCTCTAACATAATTCATGTACAGTGAAATCCGTTTATAAGAAACTCGAAGGGACCGCATATTTTGGTTCTTGCAACCAAAGTTTCTTACAACCGCACTTCTGATAAAGGAAACTTTTTTGAAAAAGTTCACTATAACAGGATTGCTGGTGAAAATCTGCACCATAATATTACGAATAATGATATCCAATTGTTATTTTATCTCATAATATAATCAGTGGGCAACTCCCCTAGCATTGGAATGCTGTTTATTTCCCAAAATGGTCCCTAACTTCCTATATGTAGCAGGATAATTTCAGTTGACCTTCAGATTGTTCACTATAACAGGAGCAGTGACCAAATTTGTTTCAAAATAAGAGTATTATATCCGGAGTTTCTTACATCCAGAGTGCTTATAAACGGAGTTTTTAACAGTACAACCCCTATTGCCCTGCCGGGACCGAGGAAATTGTTCATTATATCAGGATGGTTCTTTTAACTGGAGTGGTTATAAACTGATTTCACTGTATTGGTAATATACAGGGTGTCCATAAAGTCTGATTCCTTTGTTATGCAGCGAAATAACTGCAAAACCACTGTATCCAATTTCAATGGTTATTTTGCACTGCATAAACATATTTATAATACCATCTGGCCCTTGGTTTTTCGCCATAAACAGCAGCGAATCTATCAGTAATGCTGAACGTTCCATGAAACACTTTATTTGTAATATTTTCGATGCAGACCTAATATATACTACTTTTGCACCCATAGAATAATATCCCTTTATTTTTATTAATACAGACGCAAACTTGCTGCCAAGATTGCCGAGTACGAAGAAACCATCGAGTCTTTGATGAACAAATGTACTGCTCTAGAAAAACAGAAGAGCCGTCTGCAGAGTGAAGTTGAAGTGCTCATCATCGATCTGGAGAAAGTGAGTTTCATTATAGTATATCAAACTCGTCAGTATTTTATATCTCGTGACAGAATACCCACACACACTATGCGTATAAAAGCGTATTTGCTCAGTGTATAGATAAATTGAACCATCATTTTGGACACAGTAAAAAAATGCTTTTAAAGCCCCCCGTATAAATTTCCACACCCTGGGAATTAAAAATTCCAAATATAGTGATCGAAATTGGATAGTGACCATTAACGAATTGCGCATACAAAGCAACTGATTGACCACCTACTGTGGTTTCAATGAAAGTTTGAGCCAGGAGGGTGGAGTCATGTCAGGGCCGATCCATTTTAAAGGGGTGCACGGTTACAGGTGTGCAGGTGATGACGACTGGTAATGTCAACCATGCACCCCTTTGAAATGGGTCGGCCCAGACGTGACTCCGCCCTCCAGGCTCAATCTTTCATTGAAACCACAGTACAGTAGTGGGCACTAGAGTTGAGGGTCGACGTGTCACAGTTAGATGCAGATGTACTCTCTAAACAGGGTATACCACCTGGCTGCAGCAATTATGTGTTTAGAGAATACATCTGCATCTAACTGTGACTCATCGACCCTCAACTCTGGTGCCCACTACTGTACTGTATAGGGGCCACGAGAGTTGGGACTCGTAGCTCCGCCCTGAAAGGGTGCAAAAATTGACTAGGTCCAAATAAATGGGTGTGGGAATATAATGCCCATACTAGCACCTGTTCTGTGTTAGGAAGCTGCAGGTGCAGGCTTTAAATTCCCACACCCCTTTATTTGGACCTAGTCCATTTTTGCACCCTTTCAAGGCGGAGCTACGAGCTCCAACTCTTGTGGCCCTAGCTACAGTAGCGATCAAGTTTTCAACCTGCCGATGTTTGTCTTTGTGTGACCTTGAGTACTGATGCATGTGAAAACCAGCAACCCCTCAGGTTGTGAAGTTGGGTCAATGAAGAGTTGAAAACGGCAGTAATGAACTTGCTGAACTCCCAGGCGGCAGAATTTTATTCCGTGGGCTTTTAAAAAAAAAACATTTTATGGTGTCCAAACGGGCTTGGAAAATTATGATGACTACACTGTAAAATAAAGTACTAGTGCTGTATATGTTTGAAACCACTTTTTGGTTTTTGATTTCTACTCAATCGGCCCTTATTTTTGAAATGAGCCTCGTATATTTATTGCAATCATCAGGTGTCTGAACCTATGTATAAGCTGCTATAAGCTGATAAGGAGCAAAACCTGTATGAAAGGCATTAAAGCAGTTATAAATAGGGTAATTGAATGCACAAATAAATGGCGTCACAAGTGCAAAATGGCTTCAAAAGTCGGTTTTTGGAATGCTGTGACGTCCACTGAGTAGTGTGACGTCACAAGAGGTCATTTGGGTTGTGCATCTAATCGTTAATGACTTTTTAGATATATTTCATTTACAGATTTTGTTTTTCTAATTGCGTAATTCACGTTTTTACTTTGCATATACAATACATAAGTTGCTTTTGAACTTTCAAAACTCACTTATTTCATTCCTTACAGTTTTCATTTTTTTTATTTGTTTGCTTATAATCTTTCTTTCCATTCATGCTGCACTCGACACATATGCTGCACTTAGAAACATATTTTTAATAAAATAATCGTAAAATGTATGGCATTGCACGCAAGAATGCGAATTAAGCTAAAAATAAATTTATGTTATACTCTTTTCAAGCGAGACTTTGCACCGCAACTCGCCGCCGCAGCCGCCCGCCGTCCCACCCCGCCCCGCCGCCCCACTGCAAAGTCTCGCTTGAAAAGAGTATAGGAGTCTCATATTGCCACACATTTTCCTAGTACATATACTGCAATTCCTAAAGTCATACATGGACATCTTAACTTTGGGCTTTTTGGTATTGTCTTCATGGGTCATTACAATGCCAACCGAAAATATAACTGTATTAATCAATTCATTTGTTAATTTAATCGCAGGCTAACAGCACAGTGACCATATTATCAAAACGCGTGGAGCAATTAGAGAAGATCAATGCCGACTTCAAAGTGAAGTACGACGAATTGACCATCCTATACGAGAACACAAACCGGGAACTGCGTACCAAGATTGCCGACTTGCAGAAACTGTCTCATGAGTATGAAAAACTCAGGGAACAGAAGGATGCTCTCTTCCGGGAGAACAAGAAGCTCATTGGTAATATATTTATTATAATACTACTGTATATAAATTGCGTTCGCAGAAGGTAAATGCATCATTGGGTCATTCCATTTTGTTCACTAGATGATCTCCACGAGGCCAAATCTCAGATCTCGGACCTGACCCGTCGTTGCCACGAATACGAGGTCGAAGTTCGTCGTCTGGAAAATGAGCGAGAAGAGCTTAGCGCCGCCTATCGGGAGGCTGAGGCAGCTCGTAAAGTGGAGGAGCAGAAAGCTTTGCGATTGGTGGCAGAGATCACTCAGCTCCGTCATGACTACGAGAAGAGATTGTCCGAGAAGGACGAGGAGATTGAGACCATCCGGTAAGAAATATTTTCTCTTAAACTTTTAGCGTAGAATTCGCCAAGTCAAAACATCCTTATTTGACAGACTCATTTCAAACACGTAACAAATTCCAATAATTTACAATTCATCCATATAAATACCAAATTTTTCCAAATTTTACCATTATCTGTTTAAATGTGCACATTTTACATTTTTTAAAAACATGTACGTATCTGAAAATTTCAGAAATATATGATCTGTTTACCTTATTTTACAATCAACAAATATTGCAGAGATGCTAATGACATCAATGATAAGTATTTAAACTTTGTCGCCATTATATGATAGGCTAACTGAATTTGCATATTATGGGAAATTTAAAGCCAAATTGATAAACGAGTTCATTTAGCGCCAAACACTGAACAGTTAATTTCTGCAATAAGCCTTTGCTGTGTATTTTAGTCATCCTTACATCCTTGAGAGAAAAATAATCTACATTCCACATTTCATATGTTGGGGGAGAGGGGGGAGGGGGGGGGGAGGGGGCGGGGTGGGGAGCGTGGAACATGCACGTTATTTGCTTATACTCTTGCCGTGATTGTTGATTTCAAAAATCCATTGCATATGCTGCAGTGCCATTAACTAACAGACTTTGAGAGAAATGTCTGTGTATTTTCATTCCTTCCCCGTACAAAGTGTTAGCAAGTGATGTTATTATAAATATTGTCCATATACGTTGTTTCAAAAGACATTTGAAACAGCTGACAATATATTCTCGTTACACATTAGCTGATTTTTAGCTCATGTGTTCACAAAATGGAGAAAGACAAACTTTGCATAAAGTTTTAAATTGCTGTATGCCGTAAATTGTGTTGACAACAACAATGTCGATGATTTTTGTAAGAAATCAATTATCAAAAATATTTACCATGGTAATTCTCATGCAATTTGTGCAAGAAAAAATGTTTTGTTTACGGAACTACAACTTATGAAAGAACTACACCTACGCCAGCTGCTACTTATAACAGTGGAGCCTCGATTATCCGAAGTTAATGTAGCAGGATTCGGACACACTGTTGGCGCAAAATATTTTTAACATGATGAGGTTCCACTGTATTTGTATGCACACTTGAACATGGCAATCCAATGAATATCTTATATCATATTTTTAAATTAATATACTTAGTATGTCTTCAAACTACAATTTCTATATAATTTAATGTCAGAGATGAATGAGTAGGAGCGGAACTCGATCTTTTATGTACGTGTATAGTTGATCTCCGCAGTTTCGTCACTCTGATGAGAAGTATATACTTTAGGTTTGGTGTGGTTGAATGATTAATGCTTTACTCCGGTCTGCGTTATAAATGCAACAATGATAACGCCACAGCTTTCTGTGAAGTGTTACTATGCGTTATGTATGACAAGTGGGGACCTAAAATAGAATTGAAACAGCATGACGTAATTTAAAGATTACCACCCCCTCATTCAGTAGGGAGTTATCCTATCTATGCCCAGGATGAGCTTGCTTTTAATTATAAAGTAGGTCTAATGTAACTGCAGCTACTTAGGATATCTGCTCCAAATCTCTACAAATCAGACTTTCTTTCTCAAAAACATTGTCAAGTCGCCAAAACGACGTGTCAAAAAATGACCGCACTTGTAGAATGAACTGGCTGTGCACCAAAAACACGACAGAAAGTCGCTTTCCGTGTTCAACGAGTTAATTCTCACGAAGATGAATGTTCCAACCGGTAAATAATGTCATATTGTCGAAGCTGGATATCATTTCTCCCAAGTCCTGTCTGAAATGGAGCCAAGGTTTTGAAGCCTACGTACAGTACCGTATAGAAGATTGCCTCTGAAAAACCCCAAAGAAGGACATAGGCTATTTTTGCGAAGTAAATGAACACCGCTTCTGACGTCAGCACGTATAAATATATATCCCCTTAATGGTGCTTGCTTCCTACCCTAACAACCGTTTCCTGCACAGATCAAATCAGAACTGCCAACAGCAACACATGTATTGACACCCATTATCGTCCGTTAGCTGTGTAATCATCATTTGCGGTGATGTCATCAAGATCAAAGGAGGTTTACGCAATGAATGCATCTGCAAATTCTGTCCTTAGCCTATTTTAGTTATCGTTTCTAACAATAGGGTTCGGAAGCTTAAAGCTATCATGTGATTCGCCTAAGTTGGACGTACATCATGGTTGCTCCAAAATGGAAGTGAAGTGATCGCGTTTCAGTATGTCCAGAACAAGACATTCCTAAATTCCAGCTCCGAGATTGGCTTGGAATCAACAAGGTTGATGCCTTACAGTACCATGCTATGAGAAATAGTTATAGGACTTAAGGTAAAAAATTAGTGTCATCATGGCACCATTAAGTTTAGTGTACGTCTAGCAATCATCTTGGAGCAATTAAAAGATTTTATGATACTCACACAATGATTTACAAAACAAGGAAAAATAATAGAATCCTTAACACAGCCACCCACTCAATTCATCCCTAATCACATATGAAGTAACACATTTACTTTGAAAATACATATGATTGTGAAGCTTCCCTGCTATGGCTATTTGAGCAGTTGAGCTTCGATACGTGCCTGTTATTACCTGTCAGAAGAAACAAAAGCTATGGCTTGAGCCTTGATGTAATGCACCTTGGACGTAATGGGCGGATCCTTGAGCGAGAGCGAGGCCATTCGGTTGGAAATAGAATCTGCTGAGCTGTGATGTTCAAGTAGTGCATTCTGGGACAGCCAGATTCTGGGTCCGTTGCCAGATGCTTTCACAAGTTCAGACTACTACAGCCAGTAGTCAGCGACAGAAGCGAATCTCCGAGACTCCTACTCTTACGAGTAAGAACAGTATCAGTGCAGCTGCAGCTTCTACCAACTTCAAAGCTCCTAATCAGAAAGATGGCTCCACGCAAGAAGCCTACAGGCGCTTGGAAACGACCTTTCACAGTGATATACGGTGATAACTACGATTACGGGTTCAATTCATACGGTGACGTCATGCACTGGTTGGACGACAAGGACAAGGGAGTTGAGAAACCAGCACCTAAAATCCCAACTCTCAATGAACTGGCTGACCAGCATTTTCGCTTTCGCTATGGCCGTCCTCTTCCCGCCGATCTTGCAGAAGACCCTGATGTTGTCTCCCACCGTTTGGAAGACATCAAACGAGCTTCAGAAGCTGTTGACAGGAAACACGAATTGGGCCAGTTGAGACGATCACGTACACTAGGTGCTTTTACAGCAAGAGCCGCCAATGAGATCGCTGAAGACCTTCGTTTGGAAGCAGCAGCTTCTCTGGATGACCATCTGGAACGACGTCGTTGGAACACGGATGGGCCTCGTAATGTTCATCAGTACGAACCAGAGCACCATAACCGATACCTCGCAGACCGTCGTAGAAGATTGGCAGACTCAACCCTTGAGGAGCACTCATTGCACGATGATCATCACCACCCTTCCATAAGGCACTCTGAGGAGGAACATGGCAGAGTGAACCGACATGCGAAGGTGGTCCTGGACGAAATAGCCGAACAGGATCGTCGGAACAGACACGAGACCAACATGCACCATCTAATGGATGAGATCAGTGAGCAGGAACGTCGCAACAGACTTCTGCAGAGTGCGCAGCATGTCCTCAAGGATATTGCGGATCACGAGCGCAGGGCTCGTCCGAATGCGAGGCAAATGGCAGCAGAAGTCGATCGAGTTGACCGACGTACCATTGACGCGATAACAGAGAGGATGAACGATGTGAGCATCACGAAAATGAAGGAGGAAGGATCAAGCGCAGCGGACCGACTGGGAGAACGAAGATGGCATCGTTATCGCCCACCTCCCAAACCAGCTGCTCGACCTATCAGTTTGCACTCTGACCCTGCGCGCTTGAGGAAAGCGTCCCCTGTGTCACTCTACAACAAATACAAACATTACTGAATATCCTGGAATCCTCATGCAACCTTGCAAGTGCAGCTAAACTAGTTGGCTAGTTCAGTTTTGGTGCAGTGCAGGCATTTGGAGTGCAGCAATGTTTCCTTCCTGTGTTGTTCTCATTAGTATATTATAGTTTGAAAGCAGTTCCTTAATATTCATTGAAGGGTTTGTTCATAAAATGGCGGTTGTAATCGTATCTTTGGGCTATACCTGCTATAGTGCTTATTTGGGCAATGTTCTCTAAGTATGACTTTTCCAGTTTTCATTGATAAAATTTAGCCATACAAAATATTGTCGAAGATCACAATCTTCTATAACGTTGCTTGGAGTATGTAGATTACCAATTAGAGACGAAAATATTTGTGGCTTTTCTCATAATTAGTCATACTTTCGCAGAATAATGTTCAATTCGTCTTTCGCTGTTTTATAAATGCTTGCGAGGTCGTGGTGCCACTTGGAGTGAAGATAGTATGTAACATGTAGGCTACCTTTCCAAATACATTTTCTCTAAGGGAACTATTCGCTTTTACACTAGTGAATGCTGCAATAGTTTCATGAAGGGTTTATCAGTAAACGTTGCTGACCACATGGTTTTCATTGAATAAATTGTACATTAGACAGTTAAAAATACAGAAAAGGTTAATTTTTTTCTTGAAACAATATCGGAAACATCCAGTGTTCTGATGCCTATAATTATAACCATGGTTGCCAGTTTACTTTCATTTTTAAATGCTACAAAAGATGTCGATTGAGATAAACCGATGGACACGATCTCAAGCAGTAATTATTAATCTATTGTTATAATGTTTTCCGGCTTATCTTTGGACCTCAGGGGCGGAGCTTGATTGCACCATGACAACAAAATATTTCCATCTTTGTTTAGAACGTGTGGGTTGTGTGGGCACCGAAAATGTTACCAGTAGGGCGGATTGTTACTACTCATACCCCTGAGGTCCAAAGATATGCAGGAAAATATAATATAGATGCTTGCATATTATAATGAAGGGCGTTTTATGAACAGACTAGGTGCGAGTGTGTGTGTGTGTGTTTGGTGCTTTATTTTTGTCGCTCGGCTTCTAGTTAAGGCAGTATATATTGTGCAAGAGTATATAGTAAACTCTGTTCCACCACTCTTCTGTTGTGCCTTCTTGACAGTATGTGTACAGTGTACCTTTACCTGCTCCAGCTTCTCAATTGCTGGTCGGAGATAATAAAATGAGAAGATAGTACAAATGGGTTCTATGGGTGATTCCCGCACATATTTTCTTGTACTTATATACTGTTTAACATCTGGCGTTTGGTGCAAACATTATCGACAAGTGGGCCGACATTTTGCCCCAACTTTATCAACAATCTATACGGGGTGCTGGCAGATTCCCAACAATGAAATACGACCTCATAATCCTAACATGGAGTTTTTAAACTTGCAGCTTCCATATGCACCTCATATAAGGCTATAACTTATTTGGACACTTTTCATTTGTGTACCATCAGATACGCGTCCTAGCATATAGTTAGAACATTTTACAGTTCAAAAACTGTTTCATCTATTCTAAATTACACTGCAGCTGACATAGGAATCGATTTCATACAGGTATATATAGCATCCAAATGTTACACGGATGCAGCATTGACATGCCCCCTCCCCAGTGTCCTGACGTCAATTGTTGCATAACTTATGTTATCGATAAAAATATATCCACAATATAAGTTTAGGAATGCATACAACAAATGAAACCAAGCTAATTAATGAAACCTGTGAGTATAACAGAAACCAACGGATCGGACAATATTTCCGGTATTGACAGGTTTTCCGGTATGTATAATAAAAATGAATATTTAGAGTTTGGTATCTGCGAGACACTGACATGCTCATTCGCATAGCACACCTACATATATTTTTATAGCTAGGAAACTTTGTTAGTGCGATTATTCATTTACACACTTAACAATAATAACATGCATTAATAGCCAGCCTTAAACTAAAGGCTACGTTCCATTGTTGAAATTAATATGGATGGTTTTTCTTGGAGTTAAAACACCATACTTGATATGGTGGATATGGTTGGATATTCATCTTGTGTTATCCTTATGCAGCAAGCAGATGCAGATCGAGTTGGAGCACATGAATGCAAGATTAGTGGAGGCCGAGACCAAGTTGAAGACTGAAGTGATCCGCATTAAGAAGAAGTACCAGGTACAGATCACTGAACTCGAGATGAGCTTGGACGTTGCCAACAGAAACAATATCGAGCTCCAAAAGACCATCAAGAGACAGGCCATCACCATTACCGTGAGTTTGTAATTTGACAGTATACAGCTCCTCCAGCAGATGCTTTTGCTATAAATCTACCATTTTTGCGACGAATGTAGGAGATCCAGAATCACTACGATGAGCTCCAGAGACAACTGCAAACCACTCTTGACCAATATGCTGTATCCCAACGTCGTGTCCAGGCCCTCACTGGAGAGTTGGAGGAAATAAGATCCAACGTAGATGCTGTGAGTAAACAGTACATAACATATACAGTAACTGGGTATTTGATGATTTAAATGTAGAAGAATGTTCAATTACATTGCTAGACCGTGTTTAGCAGTTAGTAATCGCCTATAAAATTGGATTTTATCTTTTGTACATTCTAATATTTGCCGGAGTAAATAACTTCGAAGGTATGTATAAGTTGAATGAGCAACAATACGTTATTGCAATTATAATGGAAAATAGGTGCCTCTTACTCATTTAAGGATTTAAGCTGTAAATTTTATAGGGTACTAATGAAGATATGTTGCAAAAATAGGCCCTGCGTGCCAAGCGTCAAGCTGAGCAACTTTATGAAGAATCACATGCCCGAGTCAATGAGTTGACCATCATCAATGTGAACATCAGTGCTGCGAAGAGCAAACTTGAAGGCGAATATTCTGCTATTCAAGCTGATTATGATGAGATCTCCAAGGAGCTGAAGGTTAGCAATATAATGATGCACTATTCATCTTTCTGTTGGGATAAATCCAGATTGACAATCTGAGGAAATTGTTTTTGGTATTCATAAAAATGTATTTCAGTTTGCTTAGTTTAATTTAAATAATAACTTCTTCGAAACTTTGGCAAAATGTAATAAGCTGCTTTCATAAATGTGATTTTGTTATGAATACGAGACAGGTCAAAAAGTTCGTGAAATGGACTGAAACAATTAGAAACTATCGCAAGAGGATAAGGAATATAATGAAGTTCATAGTGTGAAAAAGACATGCATAACATTGTACTGTTTTGTATGTTTCAGTTGTCCGATGAGCGAGCCAATCGTGTCCAGTCTGAACTGAAACACACCACTGAGATCCTTCATGAGGAGCAAGAGCGCATTGTTAAAATCGAATCGATCCGCAAGAGTCTGGAAATTGAGGTCAAGAACTTGCAGATCCGCTTGGAGGAAGTTGAAACCAACGCTCTTGTTGGTGGCAAACGCGTTATCAGCAAGCTGGAGGCCAGGGTAGAGCAGACAAAAATTTGCATATCATTGTATAACTGTTACATACCCCTTGTCATCTCGTTTTTTTTAATGCCAGATCCGAGACATTGAAATCGAGTTTGATGAAGAGAAACGTCGCCATGCTGAAACCACCAAGCTGTTGCGCAAGAAGGAACGCCAAGTCAAGGAGGTGTTCATCCAGATGGAAGAGGATCACAAGAATGTCAGTCTTCTCACCGACCAGGTGGAGAAGCTCAACGAGAAGGTCAAGGTGTACAAGCGTCAGCTCAACGAACAGGTACTACATCATACCATGATTACAGGGTGTCCACAAATGATGGAAACACTTTCAGATGTCATTAACTTTTTAGAATGTCAATGTAGGACAACACATACAAACGGAATTCAATTTCACACCATACATATACACAGCATTTAGAGTTGTAGATTACAATGCAGCAAACGTTTTGTTCCTATATAGACATTCTAAAAAGTTATTATAATACCTCAAAGTGTTTCTTTCCATCATTAGGTGTGTTATGTGTGTTGAAAATGTTACCAAACTGATTTCATTGGTTGGTTTATAACCATGTGACAAACCAGCCCATGAAATCACTTTATTAAAATTTTCAACACCTTCAACACCTTCAATGGCATAACATATTAACAATCTGAATCCACTTATTTACTTCTAGTTCTCATATTATTCTAGCACATTATTAAAATTGCGCTTATATTCCACAATTATCATTGGAAAATTAATTTGATTTATTGTAATTTATTTCACATCCTTAATAAAGTGACTCAGTGGAAAATAGCTATATTCTCCTTTAGATATCTGGCATTTTAGACATCAGAGCACTTAATAAATCATGGACCATCTCTGTTTTCCTATTGTTTGATGAAAAGTTTCTAGTCCAACCGGAATGGCGACTTTGATTCTAAATAAGGCAGACATCAGAGGGGATATTACTTATGCATTTGCATTCATATTCTGAAGGAAAATGTAATTATGTTTTAACAGGAAGGCGCATCGCAGTCTAGCCTGACAAGAGTTCGCAGATACCAGAGGGAACTGGAAGCTGCTGAAGAGAGGGCTGAGCATGCTGAGACCAATATGAGTTTCATCAGAGCCAAACATCGCTCATGGGTGACAAGCAGCCAGCAACCTACAGCTGGTACCAAGCAGATTTACGTTGTCGAGGAACACCGACACGAAGGATTCTAAAACTGCCATATAAATCACTCATTTCTTCTCTTTCCTCTTTTGATCCTTTTATTTCACATAGCGCCATATTTATAAATTATATTCTCAGATGCCAAATTTATTCGTCATCGCAGTAACAAATAAAAGCTCTTAAAATACATAGCAAACTGTTATATGTTAGCCGTTTTCCGATTCACAGTAATGCAAAGGCGCAATAAGGATTTAAATGTGATGTAGTATACTGTTAATCTGAAAATTCTGTACATGTCAGTTGGAAAGAAATGGGGTGAAACTCTTATAGGACTGTCTTTATGTTCTGCACTGTTTTCATCCGGAATACAGCACATGCTATTTATTATGGCTCGGCTTGCGCAATTCAATATTGACATGCAGGAAGTTAGCTACGCCATAGTATACAAGCAAATGACAATGAGTCATTATGACATGATTTCAATAACAATAATTTTAAAATTATTTGCGAGTCCAGTTGATGTGGATCGATGCTGTCATTATATACCCTTTACTTGTTCCTGTGACCAGAAATAAAAACAAATTGCTGTTTCCACAACTTCCATACCAGACATCGGATCGAGAAACTATGGGCCATATTTACTGACAGGGTTCCCAGCTATCAAGGAAATTAAAGTCAGGGAAGTCCAATTATTTTTAGACATATATTTTGCAAGTGGTAGCTTCGTTTAGTATTGAAATCAGCCTGTTCAAGCACAATCAAGTGTGGTAAAATAGAGTACGTAGGTAAAGCCTATTTCACCACTCTTTCCCTAAGATCCTCAAGTATTTGTTCTTTTTGATTCTTAGCACTTCCATCAATTTTGTGAAGTGTAAACACTTCTAGTGATCCTTGATGGACTTTACTGGAAATCCAATCCATCAATAATTATTATTTTTAAGGTCGGTATTCAACTGTCAAGACGCTGCTAGGTTTCAGGATAGACTACAAAGATAAACGATGCGCTGATAATGCATTGAATAGCTAATAAAAACTTTATATATATTGTATCGACCATGCTAGAAGTGAAGCCTGTGACATGTGTGACGTGACAACTGCACGCCCTGTCACTTCTTGTAATGAACAATCATCGATCGATTGGTTTGATGGTCGATGGAGTTATAGGAGGTGCATATAAAAAGCATTAATCGATGGCTGCTGCCATTGCCAAACCATGATATCCTACGCACGATAGGGATATGACATCAGCTCTTTGATGACATATGCACAGACAATGTTCTGCAGTACTTATTTCGTCTATCCTGTGCCAACAATGAATTTAATATAGTGAATGCATCATGCTGGAGTACATCGGACATGCCAAGTCTGAGGAAGTGACTACAACGAAGATATGGTGGAACAGTACCATGGAGTCGAATTCCTCTTTACCTCTTGGACCTATGGCAGAGATGTTAAATGGGCCACTACAAGCGACTGTGGTTTTGTTGCTCATAGTTGCAGCTACAGTACTAAATGGATTAATCATCGGAAATATACGACGGAATAGACTGAAATGTAGAACGTCCAGCTTTGTGCTCATAGAGTGTTTGTGTGTTGCAGACATTGTAGGTGCGGTGTTCACTTTGCCGTTCCCATTGGTTGTGGCCATCATGAGTGGTCGTTGGGAAATGGGCTCTTGTCTGTGTACAGTGAACGCTGTGCTCAATGTTGCTCTGTGGCTTCAGCATTCAATATTGGTTCTGATGCTCAAGGCAGATAGAACAGCAGCTTCTTGTATGCCTACAGGACGGTATCCTGTCTTCAGTATTTGCGTTACACAAGTGAGTTTCAAATACCGTATCGCCTCAATTACTAGACCCTCTTGTTTACGCGATTCCCTCGATTTAACGCCCCACTTTCAATGTGGAAAGTTTTTTTTAGAGCCTCCCCTGATTAGCCGCCTCCTATGTACGTTTTCAGGACCAATTTTGGCCGCTTTCATATGTTGACCTTGCTTTCACTTAGAGGCCTCTTAATTGCACGCCCCTTTCTTAACTCAGCCCCACTTTACTGCCAGGTTCTCTGCAACGTACCTCTCCATTTTTTCTGAATCCTGTATCTCTTCTAAAAATAAAATAATCACACTGAAAATGTTTCAACTACATTTCATCACCACTAAAGTCAACAACAACAACAGTGTCACATTCATAATCCCAGTGACTTTGCTAAGCTGGAGAAATTACTGCATTAGGTGAGCAATGCCCTTCAGTTTTTTAACCGCTTCCCTATATTACGTGCTTCCCTTGAATAAGCGAGCAGAAAATAAGATCACAAAATAATTAGCTGCCGAGGCTCCTCCTAATCGAGGCGATACGGTACCCTACATACAATATATCTATGCATTCAAATGATCGATGCCAAGATTAGTTTCATAGAAATTTCACGCAGTATTGCACAGTGTGGTATTTGTATAGTAGCATTACTATTAATTTGAATAACTTTAATAGGAATCTGATTAGCTTTAAACTCTATGTGGCTCATGTAACTCGCCTGCGTATGTGCAAGGCCTTAATTAGTAACTATTTATTCATATAAATGACTTAATTTGCATATTATCACTGGTTACGCGGTAACCGACGAACAGCTTGATCTTAGAATTTGTACTTACCCTACTTCCTGACAAAATTGTTCAATATTAATTTTTACCACTTACTGTTTCTAACAGTTTGAGAGTTTCACTTGAAATAGTATATTTGGTGGATTGATTAAGTAAATTAAATGCACATTTTTCCCAGACTGTATTTTTATGAAAAATAATATGATAGTGTATAAAGAATTAATGTAATAGTGGGATCCACTAATATACAGGGTGAGTCAGAAGTGTGGTTCGTGCCTGTATTTCCGTAAATGAAGCTTGGAGGAATGCAAACAAACATGACACGTATTCAGACGGTCAGGGGCCATATGACGATGTGCCCATTAGTGACCTTGGAACATTCTGTCAAGGTCATTTGAATGCTAACTTTTTAGTTTGAGACGCTAGGGGGCCGATGGCAATTGACCTTGTACTGATTCCGCGAGTGCGCATGCGCGAGTGAGGAGCGCCATCTCAGCGCCATCTATTATCGAGTCCCAAACTAGTTTTGTGGTGATACATGCGA